>JAOTQM010000280.1:0-26411 GCA_026939265.1 Oreonectes daqikongensis | reverse complement strand
CACACAAGCCATCCTAGGAACATGAAATAAGTGTTAAAGTCATTCTTGCAACAGTTCTCATCTTTCTGATCAGGGCACTGTCTAAAAACACAAAACTGAAAGGAATATGAGTTTTGCAAAGAAAGCTTTATTCTGACACACAAGCCATCCTAGGAACATGAAATAAGTGTTAAAGTCATTCTTGCAACAGTTCTCATCTTATCTGATCAGGGCACTGTCTGAAAACACAAAACTGACAGGAATATGAGTTTGCAAAGAAAACTATTTTCTGACACACAAGCCATCCTAGGAACATGAAATAAGTGTTAAAGTCATTCTTGCAACAGTTCTCATCTTCTGATCAGGGCACTGTCTGAAAACACAAAACTGAAAGGAATATGAGTTTTGCAAAGAAAGCTATTTTCTGACAACAAGCCATCCTAGGAACATGAAATAAGTGTTAAAGTCATTCTTGCAACAGTTCTCATCTTTCTGATCAGGCCACTGTCTGAAAACACAAAACTGACAGGAATATGAGTTTTGCAAAGAAAGCTATTTTCTGAACACAAGCCATCCTAGGAACATGAAATAAGTGTTAAAGTCATTCTTGCAACAGTTCTCATCTTTTTGATCAGGCCACTGTCTGAAAACACAAAACTGAAGGAATATGAGTTTTGCAAAGAAAGCTTTATTCTGACACACAAGCCATCCTAGGAACATGAAATAAGTGTTAAAGTCATTCTTGCAACAGTTCTCATCTTTTCTGATCAGGCCACTGTCTGAAAACACAAAACTGAAGGAATATGAGTTTTGCAAAGAAAGCTATATTCTGACACACAAGCCATCCTAGGAACATGAAATAAGTGTTAAAGTCATTCTTGCAACAGTTCTCATCTTATCTGATCAGGGCACTGTCTGAAAACACAAAACTGACAGGAATATGAGTTTTGCAAAGAAAAACTTTTTCTGACACAAAGCCATCCTAGGAACATGAAATAAGTGTTAAAGTCATTCTTGCAACAGTTCTCATCTCATTGATCAGGGCACTGTCTGAAAAACACAAAACTGAAAGGAATGAGGTTTGCAAAGAAAGCTATTTTCTGACACACAAGCCATCCTAGGAACATGAAATAAGTGTTAAAGTCATTCTTGCAACAGTTCTCATCTTATCTGATCAGGGCACTGTCTAAAAACACAAAACTGACAGGAATATGAGTTTTGCAAAAAAGCTTTATTCTGACACACAAGCCATCCTAGGAACATGAAATAAGTGGTAAAGTCATTCTTGCAACAGTTCTCATCTTTTCTGATCAGGCCACTGTCTGAAAACACAAAACTGAAAGGAATATGAGTTTGCAAAAAACTATTTTCTGACACACAGCCATCCTAGGAACATGAAATAAGTGTTAAAGTCATTCTTGCAACAGTTCTCATCTAATTTGATCAGGCACTGTCTGAAAACACAAAACTGAAAGGAAATGAGTTTGCAAAGAAAGCTTTATTCTGACACACAAGCCATCCTAGGAACATGAAATAAGTGTTAAAGTCATTCTTGCAACAGTTCTCATCTTTCTGATCAGGGCACTGTCTGAAAACACAAAACTGAAGGAATATGAGTTTTGAAAAAAAAGCTTATTCTGACACACAAGCCATCCTAGGAACATGAAATAAGTTTAAAGTCATTCTTGCAACAGTTCTCATCTCATCTGATCAGGGCACTGTCTAAAAACACAAAACTGAAGGAATATGAGTTTTGCAAAGAAAGCTTATTTTGACACACAAGCCATCCTAGGAACATGAAATAAGTTGTAAAGTCATTCTTGCAACAGTTCTCATCTTATCTGATCAGGGCACTGTCTAAAAACACAAAACTGAAAGGAATATGAGTTTGCAAAGAAAGCTTTATTCTGACACACAAGCCATCCTAGGAACATGAAATAAGTGTTAAAGTCATTCTTGCAACAGTTCTCATCTTATTTGATCAGGGCACTGTCTGAAAACACAAAACTGACAGGAATATGAGTTTTGCAAAGAAAGCTTTATTCTGACACACAAGCCATCCTAGGAACATGAAATAAGTGTTAAAGTCATTCTTGCAACAGTTCTCATCTTATCTGATCAGGGCACTGTCTGAAAACACAAAACTGACAGGAATATGAGTTTTGCAAAAAAAAGCTTTATTCTGACACACAAGCCATCCTAGGAACATGAAATAAGTGTAAAAGTCATTCTTTCAACAGTTCTCATCTCATTTGTTCAGGGCAATGTCTGAAAACACAAAAATGAAAGGACAATGAGCTTTGCAAAGAAAGCTATTTTCTGACACACAAGCAATCCTAGGAACATGAAATAAGTTTTAAAGTCATTCTTGCAACAGTTCTCATCTTATCTGATCAGGGCACTGTCTTAAAACACAAAACTGACAGGAATATGAGTTTTGCAAAGAAAAGCTTATTCTGACACACAAGCCATCCTAGGAACATGAAATAAGTGTTAAAGTCATTCTTGCAACAGTTCTCATCTTATCTGATCAGGGCACTGTCTGAAAACACAAAACTGAAAGGAATATGAGTTTTGCAAAGAAAACTATTTTCTGACACACAAGCCATCCTAGGAACATGAAATAAGTGTTAAAGTCATTCTTGCAACAGTTCTCATTATCTGATCAGGGCACTGTCTGAAAACACAAAACTGAGAGGAATATGAGTTTGCAAAGAAAACTATTTCTGACACACAAGCCATCCTAGGAACATGAAATAAGTGTTAAAGTCATTCTTGCAACAGTTCTCATCTTTCTGATCAGGCCACTGTCTGAAACACAAAAACTGAGAGGAATATGAGTTTGCAAAGAAAACTATTTTCTGACACACAAGCCATCCTAGGAACATGAAATAAGTGTTAAAGTCATTCTTGCAACAGTTCTCATCTAATTTGATCAGGCCACTGTCTGAAAACACAAAACTGAAAGGAATATGAGTTTTGCAAAGAAAGCTTTATTCTGACACACAAGCCATCCTAGGAACATGAAATAAGTGTTAAAGTCATTCTTGCAACAGTTCTCATCTTTTCTGACCAGGCCACTGTCTGAAAACACAAAACTGACAGGAATATGAGTTTTGCAAAGAAAGCTATATTCTCACACACCAAGCCATCCTAGGAACATGAAATAAGTGTTAAAGTCATTCTTGCAACAGTTCTCATCTTATCTGATCAGGGCACTGTCTGAAAACACAAAACTAAAAGGAATATGAGTTTTGCAAAGAAAGCTTTATTCTGACACACAAGCCATCCTAGGAACATGAAATAAGTGTTAAAGTCATTCTTGCAACAGTTCTCATCTATCTGATCAGGGCACTGTCTAAAAACACAAAACTGACAGGAATATGAGTTTAGCAAAAAAAGCTTTATTTCACACACAAGCCATCCTAGGAACATGAAATAAGTGTTAAAGTCATTTTGCAACAGTTCTCATCTTTTCTGATCAGGCCACTGTCTGAAAACACAAAACTGAAAGGAATATGAGTTTGCAAAGAAAACTATTTTCTGACACACAAGCCATCCTAGGAACATGAAATAAGTGTTAAAGTCATTCTTGCAACAGTTCTCATCTAATGATCAGGGCACTGTCTGAAAACACAAAACTGAAGGAATATGAGTTTTGCAAAGAAAGCTTTATTCTGACACACAAGCCATCCTAGGAACATGAAATAAGTGTTAAAGTCATTTTGCAACAGTTCTCATCTTTTCTGATCAGGCCACTGTCTGAAAACACAAAACTAAAGGAATATGAGTTTTGCAAAGAAACTATTTCTGACACACAGCCATCCTAGGAACATGAAATAAGTGTTAAAGTCATTCTTGCAACAGTTCTCATCTAATTTGATCAGGGCACTGTCTGAAAAACACAAAACTGAAAGGAATATGAGTTTTGCAAAGAAAGCTTTATTCTGACACACAAGCCATCCTAGGAACATGAAATAAGTTTTAAAGTCATTCTTGCAACAGTTCTCATCTTCTGATCAGGGCCACTGTCTGAAAACACAAAACTGACAGGAATATGAGTTTTGAAAAAAAAAGCTTTATTCTGACACACAAGCCATCCTAGGAACATGAAATAAGTTTAAAGTCATTCTTGCAACAGTTCTCATCTCTGATCAGGGCCACTGTCTGAAAACACAAAACTGACAGGAATATGAGTTTGCAAAGAAAGCTTATTTTGACACACAAGCCATCCTAGGAACATGAAATAAGTTGTAAAGTCATTCTTGCAACAGTTCTCATCTTATCTGATCAGGCACTGTCTAAAAACACAAAACTGAAAGGAATATGAGTTTTGCAAAGAAAGCTTTATTCTGACACACAAGCCATCCTAGGAACATGAAATAAGTGTAAAGTCATTCTTGCAACAGTTCTCATCTATTTGATCAGGGCACTGTCTGAAAACACAAAACTGAAGGAATATGAGTTTAGCAAAGAAAGCTTTTTCTGACACACAAGCCATCCTAGGAACATGAAATAAGGTTAAAGTCATTCTTGCAACAGTTCTCATCTTATCTGATCAGGCACTGTCTGAAAACACAAAACTGACAAGAATATGAGTTTTGCAAAGAAAGCTTTATTTCGACACACAAGCCATCCTAGGAACATGAAATAAGTGTTAAAGTCATTCTTGCAACAGTTCTCATCTAATTTGATCAGGGCACTGTCTGAAAACACAAAACTGAAAGGAAATGAGTTTTGCAAAGAAAGCTATTTTCTGACACACAAGCCATCCTAGGAACATGAAATAAGTGTTAAAGTCATTCTTGCAACAGTTCTCATCTTATCTGATCAGGCACTGTCTAAAAACACAAAACTGACAGGAATATGAGTTTTGCAAAGAAAGCTTTATTCTCAACACAAAGCCATCCTAGGAACATGAAATAAGTGTTAAAGTCATTCTTGCAACAGTTCTCATCTTATCTGATCAGGGCACTGTCTGAAAACACAAAACTGAGAGGAATATGAGTTTGCAAAGAAAACTATTTTCTGACACACAAGCCATCCTAGGAACATGAAATAAGTGTTAAAGTCATTCTTGCAACAGTTCTCATCTTATCTGATCAGGGCACTGTCTAAAAACACAAAACTGAGAGGAATATGAGTTTTGCAAAGAAAAAATATTCTGACACACAAGCCATCCTAGGAACATGAAATAAGTGTTAAAGTCATTCTTGCAACAGTTCTCATCTTCTGATCAGGGCACTGTCTGAAAACACAAAACTGAGAGGAATATGAGTTTTGCAAAGAAAACTATTTCTGACACACAAGCCATCCTAGGAACATGAAATAAGTGTTAAAGTCATTCTTGCAACAGTTCTCATCTATTTGATCAGGCACTGTCTGAAAACACAAAACTGAAAGGAATATGAGTTTTGCAAAGAAAGCTTTATTCTGACACACAAGCCATCCTAGGAACATGAAATAAGTGTTAAAGTCATTCTTGCAACAGTTCTCATCTTTTCTGATCAGGGCCACTGTCTGAAAACACAAAACTGACAGGAATATGAGTTTTGCAAAGAAACTATTTTCTGACACACAAGCCATCCTAGGAACATGAAATAAGTGTTAAAGTCATTCTTGCAACAGTTCTCATCTAATTTGATCAGGGCACTGTCTGAAAACACAAAACTGAAAGGAATATGAGTTTTGCAAAGAAAGCTTTATTCTGACACACAAGCCATCCTAGGAACATGAAATAAGTGTTAAAGTCATTCTTGCAACAGTTCTCATCTTTCTGATCAGGCCACTGTCTGAAAACACAAAACTGACAGGAATATGAGTTTGCAAAGAAAGCTTTTCTGACACACAAGCCATCCTAGGAACATGAAATAAGTGTTAAAGTCATTCTTGCAACAGTTCTCATCTTTTCTGATCAGGCCACTGTCTGAAAACACAAAACTGACAGGAATATGAGTTTTGCAAAGAAAGCTTTATTCTCACACAAAAGCCATCCTAGGAACATGAAATAAGTGTTAAAGTCATTCTTGCAACAGTTCTCATCTTATCTGATCAGGGCACTGTCTGAAAACACAAAACTGAGAGGAATATGAGTTTTGCAAAGAAAACTATTTTCTGACACACAAGCCATCCTAGGAACATGAAATAAGTGTTAAAGTCATTCTTGCAACAGTTCTCATCTATTTGATCAGGCCACTGTCTGAAAACACAAAACTGAAGGAATATGAGTTTTGCAAAGAAAGCTTTATTCTGACACACAAGCCATCCTAGGAACATGAAATAAGTGTTAAAGTCATTCTTGCAACAGTTCTCATCTTTTCTGATCAGGCCACTGTCTGAAAACACAAAACTGACAGGAATATGAGTTTTGCAAAGAAAGCTTTATTTTCACACAAAGCCATCCTAGGAACATGAAATAAGTGTTAAAGTCATTCTTGCAACAGTTCTCATCTTTTCTGATCAGGGCACTGTCTGAAAACACAAAACTGAGAGGAATATGAGTTTTGCAAAGAAAACTATTTCTGACACACAAGCCATCCTAGGAACATGAAATAAGTGTTAAAGTCATTCTTGCAACAGTTCTCATCTTATCTGATCAGGGCACTGTCTGAAAACACAAAACTGAAAGGAATATGAGTTTGCAAAGAAAGCTTTTTCTGACACACAAGCCATCCTAGGAACATGAAATAAGTGTTAAAGTCATTCTTGCAACAGTTCTCATCTTATCTGATCAGGGCACTGTCTAAAACACAAAACTGACAGGAATATGAGTTTAGCAAAAAAAGCTTATTCTCACACACAAGCCATCCTAGGAACATGAAATAAGTGTTAAAGTCATTTTGCAACAGTTCTCATCTTTTCTGATCAGGCCACTGTCTGAAAACACAAAACTGAAAGGAATATGAGTTTTGCAAAGAAAGCTTTATTCTGACACACAAGCCATCCTAGGAACATGAAATAAGTGTTAAAGTCATTCTTGCAACAGTTCTCATCTTATCTGATCAGGGCACTGTCTAAAACACAAAACTGACAGGAATATGAGTTTTGCAAAAAAAAGCTTTTTTCTGACACACAAGCCATCCTAGGAACATGAAATAAGTGTTAAAGTCATTTTGCAACAGTTCTCATCTTTTCTGATCAGGCACTGTCTGAAAACACAAAACTGAAAGGAATATGAGTTTTGCAAAGAAAACTATTTCTGACACACAAGCCATCCTAGGAACATGAAATAAGTGTAAAGTCATTCTTGCAACAGTTCTCATCTAATTTGATCAGGGCACTGTCTGAAAACACAAAACTGAAAGGAAATGAGTTTTGCAAAGAAAGCTATTCTGACACACAAGCCATCCTAGGAACATGAAATAAGTGTTAAAGTCATTCTTGCAACAGTTCTCATCTTTCTGATTGGGCCACTGTCTGAAAACACAAAACTGACAGGAATATGAGTTTTGCAAAAAAAAGCTTTATTCTGACACACAAGCCATCCTAGGAACATGAAATAAGTTGTAAAGTCATTCTTGCAACAGTTCTCATCTCATCTGATCAGGGCCACTGTCTAAAAACACAAAACTGACAGGAATATGAGTTTTGCAAAGAAAGCTTTATTCTGACACACAAGCCATCCTAGGAACATGAAATAAGTGTTAAAGTCATTCTTGCAACAGTTCTCATCTCATCTGATCAGGGCACTGTCTGAAAACACAAAACTGAAAGGAATATGAGTTTGCAAAGAAAGCTTATTCTGACACACAAGCCATCCTAGGAACATGAAATAAGTGTAAAGTCATTCTTGCAACAGTTCTCATCTTATCTGATCAGGCCACTGTCTGAAAACACAAAACTGACAGGAATATGAGTTTTGCAAAGAAAGCTTTATTCTGACACACAAGCCATCCTAGGAACATGAAATAAGTGTTAAAGTCATTCTTGCAACAGTTCTCATCTTATCTGATCAGGCACTGTCTGAAAACACAAAACTGACAAAGGAATATGAGTTTTGCAAAGAAAGCTTTATTCTGACACACAAGCCATCCTAGGAACATGAAATAAGTGTTAAAGTCATTCTTGCAACAGTTCTCATCTAATTTGATCAGGGCACTGTCTGAAAACACAAAACTGAAAGGAAATGAGTTTTGCAAAGAAAGCTTTTCTGACACACAAGCCATCCTAGGAACATGAAATAAGTGTTAAAGTCATTCTTGCAACAGTTCTCATCTCATCTGATCAGGGCACTGTCTAAAAACACAAAACTGACAGGAATATGAGTTTGCAAAGAAAAGCTTATTCTGACACACAAGCCATCCTAGGAACATGAAATAAGTGTTAAAGTCATTCTTGCAACAGTTCTCATCTTATCTGATCAGGGCACTGTCTGAAAAACACAAAACTGAGAGGAATATGAGTTTTGCAAAGAAAACTATTTCTGACACACAAGCCATCCTAGGAACATGAAATAAGTGTTAAAGTCATTCTTGCAACAGTTCTCATCTTATCTGATCAGGGCACTGTCTAAAAACACAAAACTGAGAGGAATATGAGTTTTGCAAAGAAAACTATTTTCTGACACACAAGCCATCCTAGGAACATGAAATAAGTGTTAAAGTCATTCTTGCAACAGTTCTCATCTTTTCTGATCAGGCCACTGTCTGAAAACACAAAACTGAAAGGAATATGAGTTTTGCAAAGAAAACTATTTTCTGACACACAAGCCATCCTAGGAACATGAAATAAGTGTTAAAGTCATTCTTGCAACAGTTCTCATCTTTTTGATCAGGCCACTGTCTGAAAACACAAAACTGAAGGAATATGAGTTTGCAAAGAAAGCTTTATTCTCACACACAAAGCCATCCTAGGAACATGAAATAAGTGTTAAAGTCATTCTTGCAACAGTTCTCATCTTTTCTGACCAGGCCACTGTCTGAAAACACAAAACTGACAGGAATATGAGTTTTGCAAAGAAAGCTATATTCTCACACACAAAGCCATCCTAGGAACATGAAATAAGTGTTAAAGTCATTCTTGCAACAGTTCTCATCTTATCTGATCAGGGCACTGTCTGAAAACACAAAACTAAAAGGAATATGAGTTTTGCAAAGAAAGCTTATTCTGACACACAAGCCATCCTAGGAACATGAAATAAGTGTTAAAGTCATTCTTGCAACAGTTCTCATCTTATCTGATCAGGGCACTGTTGAAAACACAAAACTGACAGGAATATGAGTTTTGCAAAAAAAAGCTTTTTCTGACACACAAGCCATCCTAGGAACATGAAATAAGTGTTAAAGTCATTCTTGCAACAGTTCTCATCTTTCTGATCAGGCCACTGTCTGAAAACACAAAACTAAGGAATATGAGTTTTGCAAAGAAAACTTTTTTCTGACACACAAGCCATCCTAGGAACATGAAATAAGTGTTAAAGTCATTCTTGCAACAGTTCTCATCTTTTCTGATCAGGGCACTGTCTGAAAACACAAAACTGAAAGGAAATGAGTTTTGCAAAGAAAGCTTTATTCTGACACACAAGCCATCCTAGGAACATGAAATAAGTGTTAAAGTCATTTTGCAACAGTTCTCATCTTTTCTGATCAGGCCACTGTCTGAAAACACAAAACTGAAAGGAATATGAGTTTTGCAAAGAAAACTATTTCTGACACACAAGCCATCCTAGGAACATGAAATAAGTGTTAAAGTCATTCTTGCAACAGTTCTCATCTAATCTGTTCAGGGCACTGTCTGAAAACACAAAACTGAAAGGAAATGAGTTTTGCAAAGAAAGCTTTATTCTGACACACAAGCCATCCTAGGAACATGAAATAAGTTTAAAGTCATTCTTGCAACAGTTCTCATCTTTTCTGATGGGCACTGTCTGAAAAACACAAAACTGACAGGAATATGAGTTTTGCAAAAAAAAGCTTTATTCTGACACACAAGCCATCCTAGGAACATGAAATAAGTGTAAAGTCATTCTTGCAACAGTTCTCATCTCATCTGATCAGGGCACTGTCTAAAACACAAAACTGACAGGAATATCAGTTTAGCAAAGAAAGCTTTATTCTGACACACAAGCCATCCTAGGAACATGAATAAGTTGTAAAGTCATTCTTGCAACAGTTCTCATCTTATCTGATCAGGCACTGTCTGAAAAACACAAACTGAAGGAATATGAGTTTTGCAAAGAAAGCTTTATTTCTGACACACAAGCCATCCTAGGAACATGAAATAAGTGTTAAAGTCATTCTTGCAACAGTTCTCATCTTATTTGATCAGGCACTGTCTGAAAACACAAAACTGACAGGAATACAGTTTAGCAAAGAAAGCTTTATTCTGACACACAAGCCATCCTAGGAACATGAAATAAGTGTTAAAGTCATTCTTGCAACAGTTCTCATCTTATCTGATCAGGGCACTGTCTGAAACACAAAACTGACAGGAATATGAGTTTTGCAAAGAAAGCTTTATTCTGACACACAAGCCATCCTAGGAACATGAAATAAGTGTTAAAGTCATTCTTGCAACAGTTCTCATCTTATCTGATCAGGGCACTGTCTGAAACACAAAACTGAGGAATATGAGTTTTGCAAAGAAAGCTTTATTCTGACACACAAGCCATCCTAGGAACATGAAATAAGTGTTAAAGTCATTCTTGCAACAGTTCTCATCTTATCTGATCAGGGCACTGTCTGAAAACACAAAACTGACAGGAATATGAGTTTTGCAAAGAAACTATTTTCTGACACACAAGCCATCCTAGGAACATGAAATAAGTGTTAAAGTCATTCTTGCAACAGTTCTCATCTTATCTGATCAGGGCACTGTCTGAAAACACAAAACTGAGAATATGAGTTTTGCAAAGAAAATTTTTCTGACACACAAGCCATCCTAGGAACATGAAATAAGTGTTAAAGTCATTCTTGCAACAGTTCTCATCTTTTCTGATCAGCCACTGTCTGAAAACACAAAACTGAGAGGAATATGAGTTTTGCAAAGAAAACTATTTTCTGACACACAAGCCATCCTAGGAACATGAAATAAGTGTAAAGTCATTCTTGCAACAGTTCTCATCTAATTTGATCAGCCACTGTCTGAAAACACAAAACTGAAAGGAATATGAGTTTTGCAAAGAACTTTTATTCTCACACAAAGCCATCCTAGGAACATGAAATAAGTGTTAAAGTCATTCTTGCAACAGTTCTCATCTTATCTGATCAGGGCACTGTCTGAAAACACAAAACTGAAAGGAATATGAGTTTTGCAAAGAAAGCTTTATTCTGACACACAGCCATCCTAGGAACATGAAATAAGTGTTAAAGTCATTCTTGCAACAGTTCTCATCTTTCTGATCAGGGCACTGTCTAAAACACAAAACTGACAGGAATATGAGTTTTGCAAAAAAGCTTTATTCTGACACACAAGCCATCCTAGGAACATGAAATAAGTGTTAAAGTCATTCTTGCAACAGTTCTCATCTTTTCTGATCAGGCCACTGTCTGAAAACACAAAACTGAAAGGAATATGAGTTTTGCAAAGAAAGCTTTTTCTGACACACACCATCCTAGGAACATGAAATAAGTGTTAAAGTCATTCTTGCAACAGTTCTCATCTATTTGATCAGGCACTGTCTGAAAACACAAAACTGACAGGAATATGAGTTTTGCAAAGAAACTTTTTCTGACACACAAGCCATCCTAGGAACATGAAATAGTGTTAAAGTCATTCTTGCAACAGTTCTCATCTTATCTGATCAGGCACTGTCTGAAAACACAAAACTGAAAGGATATGAGTTTTGCAAAGAAAGCTTTATTCTGACACACAAGCCATCCTAGAACATGAAATAAGTGTTAAAGTCATTCTTGCAACAGTTCTCATCTTTTCTGATCAGGGCACTGTCTGAAAAACAAAACTGACAGGAATATGAGTTTTTGCAAAGAAAGCTTTATTCTCACACACAAGCCATCCTAGGAACATGAAATAAGTGTTAAAGTCATTCTTGCAACAGTTCTCATCTTTTCTGATCAGGCCACTGTCTGAAAACACAAAACTGACAGGAATATGAGTTTTGCAAAGAAAGCTATTTTCTGACACACAAGCCATCCTAGGAACATGAAATAAGTGTTAAAGTCATTCTTGCAACAGTTCTCATCTTTTCTGATCAGGCACTGTCTGAAAACACAAAACTGAAGGAATATGAGTTTTGCAAAGAAAGCTTTATCTGACACACAAGCCATCCTAGGAACATGAAATAAGTGTTAAAGTCATTCTTGCAACAGTTCTCATCTTTTCTGATCAGGCCACTGTCTGAAAACACAAAACTGAAGGAATATGAGTTTTGCAAAGAAAGCTTTATTCTGACACACAGCCATCCTAGGAACATGAAATAAGTGTTAAAGTCATTCTTGCAACAGTTCTCATCTTTCTGATCAGGCACTGTCTGAAAACACAAAACTGAAAGGAATATGAGTTTTGCAAAGAAAGCTTTATTCTGACACACAAGCCATCCTAGGAACATGAAATAAGTGTTAAAGTCATTCTTGCAACAGTTCTCATCTTTTCTGATCAGGCCACTGTCTGAAAACACAAAACTGAAGGAATATGAGTTTTGCAAAGAAAACTATTTTCTGACACACAAGCCATCCTAGGAACATGAAATAAGTGTTAAAGTCATTCTTGCAACAGTTCTCATCTTTTCTGATCAGGCACTGTCTAAAACACAAAACTGACAGGAATATGAGTTTTGCAAAGAAAGCTTATTCAAACACAAGCATCTAGCCATCCTAACATGAATAAGTTTAAGTCATTCTTGCAACAGTTCTCATCTTATCTGATCAGGGCACTGTCTGAAAACACAAACTGAAAGGAAATGAGTTTTGCAAAGAAAGCTTATTTTCTGACACACAAGCCATCCTAGGAACATGAAATAAGTGTTAAAGTCATTCTTGCAACAGTTCTCATCTATCTGATCAGGGCACTGTCTAAAACACAAAACTGACAGGAATATGAGTTTTGCAAAGAAAGCTTTATTCTCACACACAAAGCCATCCTAGGAACATGAAATAAGTGTTAAAGTCATTCTTGCAACAGTTCTCATCTTTTCTGATCAGGGCACTGTCTGAAAACACAAAACTGACAGGAATATGAGTTTTGCAAAGAAAACTATTTTCTGACACACAAGCCATCCTAGGAACATGAAATAAGTGTTAAAGTCATTCTTGCAACAGTTCTCATCTATTTGATCAGGGCACTGTCTGAAAACACAAAACTGAAAGGAATATGAGTTTTGCAAAGAAAGCTATTTTTCTGACACACAAGCCATCCTAGGAACATGAAATAAGTGTTAAAGTCATTCTTGCAACAGTTCTCATCTTATCTGATCAGGGCACTGTCTGAAAACACAAAACTGAAAGGATATGAGTTTTGCAAAGAAAGCTTTATTCTGACACACAAGCCATCCTAGGAACATGAAATAAGTGTAAAGTCATTCTTGCAACAGTTCTCATCTTTCTGATCAGGCCACTGTCTGAAAACACAAAACTGAAGGAATATGAGTTTTGCAAAGAAAGCTATTTTCTGACACAAGCCATCCTAGGAACATGAAATAAGTGTTAAAGTCATTCTTGCAACAGTTCTCATCTAATTTGTTCAGGCACTGTCTGAAAACACAAAACTGAAAGGAATATGAGTTTTGCAAAGAAAGCTTTATTCTGACACACAAGCCATCCTAGGAACATGAAATAAGTGTTAAAGTCATTCTTGCAACAGTTCTCATCTTATCTGATCAGGACTGTCTGAAAACACAAAACTGACAGGAATATGAGTTTTGCAAAGAAACTTTTTTCTGACACACAAGCCATCCTAGGAACATGAATAAGTGTTAAAGTCATTCTTGCAACAGTTCTCATCTCATTTGATCAGGGCACTGTCTGAAACACAAAACTGAAAGGAAATGAGTTTTGCAAAGAAAGCTATTTTCTGACACACAAGCCATCCTAGGAACATGAAATAAGTGTTAAAGTCATTCTTGCAACAGTTCTCATCTTATCTGATCAGGGCACTGTCTAAAACACAAAACTGACAGGAATATGAGTTTTGCAAAAAAGCTTTATTCCACACAAAGCCATCCTAGGAACATGAAATAAGTGTTAAAGTCATTCTTGCAACAGTTCTCATCTTTTCTGATCAGGCCACTGTCTGAAAACACAAAACTGACAGGAATATGAGTTTTGCAAAGAAAACTATTTCTGACACACAAGCCATCCTAGGAACATGAAATAAGTGTTAAAGTCATTCTTGCAACAGTTCTCATCTAATTTGATCAGGGCACTGTCTGAAACACACAACTGAAAGGACAATGAGTTTTGCAAAGAAGCTTTATTCTGACACACAAGCCATCCTAGGAACATGAAATAAGTGTTAAAGTCATTCTTGCAACAGTTCTCATCTTTTTATTGGGCCACTGTCTGAACACAAAAACTGACAGGAATATCAGTTTAATAGTTTAAAGTCATTCTTGCAACAGTTCTCATCTTATCTGATCAGGGCACTGTCTGAAAACACAAAACTGACAGGAATATGAGTTTTGCAAAGAAAGCTTTATTCTCACACACAAGCCATCCTAGGAACATGAAATAAGTGTTAAAGTCATTCTTGCAACAGTTCTCATCTTTTCTGATCAGGCACTGTCTAAAACACAAAACTGAGAGGAATATGAGTTTTGCAAAGAAAACTATTTTCTGACACACAAGCCATCCTAGGAACATGAAATAAGTGTTAAAGTCATTCTTGCAACAGTTCTCATCTTATTTGATCAGGCCACTGTCTAAAACACAAAACTGAAAGGAATATGAGTTTTGCAAAGAAGCTTTATTCTCACACACAAGCCATCCTAGGAACATGAAATAAGTGTTAAAGTCATTCTTGCAACAGTTCTCATCTTTTCTGATCAGGCCACTGTCTGAAAACACAAAACTGACAGGAATATGAGTTTTGCAAAGAAAACTATATTCTGACACACAAGCCATCCTAGGAACATGAAATAAGTGTTAAAGTCATTCTTGCAACAGTTCTCATCTTTTCTGATCAGGCCACTGTCTAAAACACAAAACTGACAGGAATATGAGTTTTGCAAAGAAAGCTTTATTCTCACACACAAGCCATCCTAGGAACATGAAATAAGTGTTAAAGTCATTCTTGCAACAGTTCTCATCTTATCTGATCAGGCACTGTCTGAAAACACAAAACTGAAGGAATATGAGTTTTGCAAAGAAAACTATTTTCTGACACAAGCCATCCTAGGAACATGAAATAAGTGTTAAAGTCATTCTTGCAACAGTTCTCATCTTATTTGATCAGGCCACTGTCTGAAAACACAAAACTGAAAGGAATATGAGTTTTGCAAAGAAAGCTTTATTCTGACACACAAGCCATCCTAGGAACATGAAATAAGTGTTAAAGTCATTCTTGCAACAGTTCTCATCTTTTCTGACCAGGCCACTGTCTGAAAACACAAAACTGACAGGAATATGAGTTTTGCAAAGAAAGCTATATTCTCACACACAAAGCCCTCCTAGGAACATGAAATAAGTGTTAAAGTCATTTTTGCAACAGTTCTCATCTTTTCTGATCAGGCCACTGTCTGAAAACACAAAACTAAAGAGAATATGAGTTTTGCAAAGAAAACTATTTTCTGACACACCAGCCATCCTAGGAACATGAAATAAGTGTTAAAGTCATTCTTGCAACAGTTCTCATCTAATTTGTTCAGGGCAATGTCTGAAAACACAAAAACTGAAAGGACAATGAGTTTTGCAAAGAAAGCTATTTTCTAACACACAAGCCATCCTAGGAACATGAAATAAGTGTTAAAGTCATTCTTGCAACAGTTCTCATCTTTTCTGATCAGGCCACTGTCTGAAAACACAAAACTGAAGGAATATGAGTTTTGCAAAGAAAACTATTTTCTGACACACAAGCCATCCTAGGAACATGAAATAAGTGTTAAAGTCATTCTTGCAACAGTTCTCATCTTATTTGTTCAGGGCACTGTCTGAAAACACAAAATGAAAGGACAATGAGTTTTGCAAAGAAAGCTTTATTCTGACACACAAGCCATCCTAGGAACATGAAATAAGTGTTAAAGTCATTCTTGCAACAGTTCTCATCTTTTCTGATTGGGCCACTGTCTGAAAACACAAAACTGACAGGAATATGAGTTTTGCAAAAAAGCTTTATTCTGACACACAATCCTAGGAACATGAAATAAGTTGTAAAGTCATTCTTGCAACAGTTCTCATCTTATCTGATCAGGCACTGTCTAAAACACAAAACTGACAGGAATATGAGTTTTGCAAAGAAAGCTTTATTTTGACACACAAGCCATCCTAGGAACATGAAATAAGTTGTAAAGTCATTCTTGCAACAGTTCTCATCTCATCTGATCAGGGCACTGTCTAAAAACACAAACTGAAAGGTATATGAGTTTTGCAAAGAAAGCTTTATTCTGACACACAAGCCATCCTAGGAACTTGAAATAAGTGATAAAGTCTTTCTTGCAACAGTTCTCATCTTATTTGATCAGGGCACTGTCTGAAAACACAAAACTGAAGGAATATCAGTTTTGCAAAGAAAGCTTTATTCTGACACACAAGCCATCCTAGGAACATGAAATAAGTGTTAAAGTCATTCTTGCAACAGTTCTCATCTTATCTGATCAGTGCACTGTCTGAAAACACAAAACTGACAAAATATCAGTTTTGCAAAGAAAGCTTTATTCCGACACACAAGCCATCCTAGGAACATGAAATAGGTGTTAAAGTCATTCTTGCAACAGTTCTCATCTAATTTGTTCAGGGCAATGTCTGAAAACACAAAACTGAAAGGACAATGAGTTTTGCAAAGAAAGCTATTTCTGCACACAAGCCATCCTAGGAACAAGAAATAAGTGTTAAAGTCATTCTTGCAACAGTTCTCATCTCATCTGATCAGGGCACTGTCTAAAAACACAAAACTGACAGGAATATGAGTTTTGCAAAGAAAGCTTTATTCTCACACACAAAGCCATCCTAGGAACATGAAATAAGTGTAAAGTCATTCTTGCAACAGTTCTCATCTTATCTGATCAGGCACTGTCTGAAAACACAAAACTGAGAGGAATATGAGTTTTGCAAAGAAAACTATTTTCTGACACACAAGCCATCCTAGGAACATGAAATAAGTGTTAAAGTCATTCTTGCAACAGTTCTCATCTTATCTGATCAGGCACTGTCTAAAAACACAAAACTGAGAGGAATATGAGTTTTTCAAAGAAATATTTTTCTGACACACAAGCCATCCTAGGAACATGAAATAAGTGTTAAAGTCATTCTTGCAACAGTTCTCATCTTTTCTGATCAGGGCACTGTCTGAAAACACAAAACTAAAAGGAATATGAGTTTTGCAAAGAAAGCTTTATTCTGACACACAAGCCATCCTAAGAACATGAAATAAGTGTTAAAGTCATTCTTGCAACAGTTCTCATCTAATTTGTTCAGGCCACTGTCTGAAAACACAAAACTGAAAGGAATATGACTTTTGCAAAGAAAGCTTTATTCTCACACACAAAGCCATCCTAGGAACATGAAATAAGTGTTAAAGTCATTCTTGCAACAGTTCTCATCTTATCTGATCAGGGCACTGTCTGAAAACACAAAACTGAGAGGAATATGAGTTTTGCAAAGAAAGCTTATTTCTGACACACAAAGCCATCCTAGGAACATGAAATAAGTGTTAAAGTCATTCTTGCAACAGTTCTCATCTTATCTGATCAGGCCACTGTCTGAAAACACAAAACTGAAAGGAAATGAGTTTTGCAAAGAAAGCTATTTTCTGACACACAGCCATCCTAGGAACATGAAATAAGTGTTAAAGTCATTCTTGCAACAGTTCTCATCTTTTCTGATCAGGGCACTGTCTGAAAACACAAAACTGACAGGAATATGAGTTTTGCAAAAAAAGCTTTATTCTGACACACAAGCCATCCTAGGAACATGAAATAAGTGTTAAAGTCATTCTTGCAACAGTTCTCATCTTATCTGATCAGGGCACTGTCTGAAAACACAAAACTGACAGGAATATGAGTTTTGCAAAAAAGCTTTATTCTGACACACAAGCCATCCTAGGAACATGAAATAAGTGTTAAAGTCATTCTTGCAACAGTTCTCATCTTTTCTGATCAGGCACTGTCTGAAAACACAAAACTGAAGGAATATGAGTTTTGCAAAGAAAGCTTTATTCTGACACACGCCATCCTAGGAACATGAAATAAGTGTTAAAGTCATTCTTGCAACAGTTCTCATCTATTTGTTCAGGGCACTGTCTGAAAACACAAAACTGAAGGAATATGAGTTTTGCAAAGAAAGCTTTTTCTGACACACAAGCCATCCTAGGAACATGAAATAAGTGTTAAAGTCATTCTTGCAACAGTTCTCATCTTATCTGATCAGGCACTGTCTAAAACACAAAACTGAAAGGAATATGAGTTTTGCAAAGAAGCTTTATTCTGACACACAAGCCATCCTAGGAACATGAAATAAGTGTTAAAGTCATTCTTGCAACAGTTCTCATCTTTTCTGATCAGGCCACTGTCTGAAAACACAAAACTGACAGAATATGAGTTTTGCAAAGAAAACTATTTTCTGACACAAGCCATCCTAGGAACATGAAATAAGTGTTAAAGTCATTCTTGCAACAGTTCTCATCTTTCTGATCAGGGCACTGTCTGAAAACACAAAACTGAAAGGAATATGAGTTTTGCAAAGAAAGCTTTATTCTGACACACAAGCCATCCTAGGAACATGAAATAAGTGTTAAAGTCATTCTTGCAACAGTTCTCATCTTATCTGATCAGGCCACTGTCTAAAAACACAAAACTGACAGAATATGAGTTTTGCAAAGAAAACTATTTCTGACACACAAGCCATCCTAGGAACATGAAATAAGTGTTAAAGTCATTCTTGCAACAGTTCTCATCTCATTTGTCAGGCAATGTCTGAAAACACAAAAAAGGACAATGGTTTTGCAAAGAAAGCTATTTCTGACACACAAGCCCCTAGGAACATGAAATAAGTGTTAAAGTCATTCTTGCAACAGTTCTCATCTTTATCTGATCAGGGCACTGTCTAAAAACACAAAACTGACAGGAATATCAGTTTAGCAAAAAAAGCTTTATTCTCACACACAAGCCATCCTAGGAACATGAAATAAGTGTTAAAGTCATTTTTGCAACAGTTCTCATCTTTTCTGATCAGCCACTGTCTGAAAACACAAAACTGAGGAATATGAGTTTTGCAAAGAAAACTATTTTCTGACACACAAGCCATCCTAGGAACATGAAATAAGTGTTAAAGTCATTCTTGCAACAGTTCTCATCTAATTTGTTCAGGCACTGTCTGAAACACAAAATGAAAGGACAATGTTTTGCAAAGAAAGCTTTATTCTGACACACAAGCCATCCTAGGAACATGAAATAAGTGTTAAAGTCATTCTTGCAACAGTTCTCATCTTTTCTGATCAGGCCACTGTCTGAAAACACAAAACTGACAGGAATATCAGTTTCAAAAGCTTTTTCACAGTCATCTTTTGCAACAGTTTTCTCATCTTATCTGATCAGGCACTGTCTGAAAACACAAAACTGACAGGAATATGAGTTTTGCAAAGAAAGCTTTATTCTGACACACAAGCCATCCTAGGAACATGAAATAAGTGTTAAAGTCATTCTTGCAACAGTTCTCATCTTTCTGATCAGGCCACTGTCTGAAAACACAAAACTGAGGAATATGAGTTTTGCAAAGAAAATTTTTCTGACACACAAGCCATCCTAGGAACATGAAATAAGTGTTAAAGTCATTCTTGCAACAGTTCTCATCTTATTTGATCAGGCCACTGTCTGAAAACACAAAACTGAAAGGAATATGAGTTTTGCAAAGAAAGCTTTATTCTCACACAAGCCATCCTAGGAACATGAAATAAGTGTTAAAGTCATCTTCTTGCAACAGTTCTCATCTTTCTGATCAGGGCCACTGTCTGAAAACACAAAACTGAAGGAATATGAGTTTTGCAAAGAAAGCTTTATTCTGACACACAAGCCATCCTAGGAACATGAAATAAGTGTTAAAGTCATTCTTGCAACAGTTCTCATCTTTTCTGATCAGGCCACTGTCTGAAAACACAAAACTGACAGGAATATGAGTTTTGCAAAGAAAGCTTTATTCTCACACAAAGCCATCCTAGGAACATGAAATAAGTGTTAAAGTCATTCTTGCAACAGTTCTCATCTTATCTGATCAGGGCACTGTCTGAAAACACAAAACTGACAGGAATATGAGTTTTGCAAAGAAAGCTATTTTCTGACACACAAGCCATCCTAGGAACATGAAATAAGTGTTAAAGTCATTCTTGCAACAGTTCTCATCTTTTGATCAGGCCACTGTCTGAAAACACAAAACTGAAAGGAATATGAGTTTTGCAAAGAAAGCTTTATTCTGACACAAAGCCATCCTAGGAACATGAAATAAGTGTTAAGTCATTCTTGCAACAGTTCTCATCTTTTCTGATCAGGCCACTGTCTGAAAACACAAAACTGACAGGAATATGAGTTTTGCAAAGAAAGCTTTATTCTCACACACAAGCCATCCTAGGAACATGAAATAAGTGTTAAAGTCATTTTTGCAACAGTTCTCATCTTTTCTGATCAGGCCACTGTCTGAAAACACAAAACTAAAGAGAATATGAGTTTTGCAAAGAAAACTTTTTTCTGACACACAAGCCATCCTAGGAACATGAAATAAGTGTTAAGTCATTCTTGCAACAGTTCTCATCTTATTGATCAGGCAATGTCTGAAAACACAAAACTGAAAGGACATGAGTTTTGCAAAGAAAGCTTTATTCTGACACACAAGCCATCCTAGGAACATGAAATAAGTGTTAAAGTCATTTTTGCAACAGTTCTCATCTTTTCTGATCAGGCCACTGTCTGAAGACACAAAACTGAGAGGAATATGAGTTTTGCAAAGAAAACTATTTTCTGAGTCACAAGCTATCCTAGGAACATGAAATAAGTGTTAAAGTCATTCTTGCAACAGTTCTCATCTAATTTGTTCAGGGCAATGTCTGAAAACACAAAAATGAAATGACAATGAGTTTTGCAAAGAAAGCTTTATTCTGACACACAAGCCATCCTAGGAACATGAAATAAGTTTTAAAGTCATTCTTGCAACAGTTCTCATCTTTTCTGATTGGGCCACTGTCTGAAAACACAAAACTGACAGGAATATCAGTTTAGAAAAAAAAAGCTTTATTCTGACACACAAGCCATCCTAGGAACATGAAATAAGGGTTAAAGTCATTCTTGCAACAGTTCTCATCTTATCTGATCAGTGCACTGTCTTAAAACACAAAACTGACAAGAATATCAGTTTAGCAAAGAAAGCTTTATTCCGACACACAAGCCATCCTAGGAACATTAAATAAGTGTAAAGTCATTCTTGCAACAGTTCTCATCTTATCTGATCAGGCACTGTCTAAAACACAAACTGACAGAATATGAGTTTTGCAAAGAAAGCTTTATTCTGACACACAAGCCATCCTAGGAACATGAAATAAGTGTTAAAGTCATTCTTGCAACAGTTCTCATCTTATCTGATCAGGCCACTGTCTGAAAACACAAAACTGACAGGAATATCAGTTTAGCAAAGAAAGCTTTATTCTGACACACAAGCCATCCTAGGAACATGAAATAAGTGTTAAAGTCATTCTTGCAACAGTTCTCATCTTATCTGATCAGGGCACTGTCTGAAAACACAAAACTGACAAGAATATCAGTTTGCAAAGAAAGCTTTATTCTGACACACAAGCCATCCTAGGAACATGAAATAAGTTTAAAGTCATTCTTGCAACAGTTCTCATCTAATTTGTCAGGGCACTGTCTGAAAACACAAAACTGAAAGGACATGAGTTTTGCAAAGAAAGCTATTTTCTGACACACAAGCCATCCTAGGAACATGAAATAAGTGTTAAAGTCATTCTTGCAACAGTTCTCATCTCATCTGATCAGGGCACTGTCTAAAACACAAAACTGACAGGAATATGAGTTTTGCAAAGAAAGCTTTATTCTCACACACAAGCCATCCTAGGAACATGAAATAAGTGTTAAAGTCATTCTTGCAACAGTTCTCATCTTATCTGATCAGGGCACTGTCTGAAAACACAAAACTGAGAGGAATATGAGTTTTGCAAAGAAACTATTTCTGACACACAAGCCATCCTAGGAACATGAAATAAGTGTTAAAGTCATTCTTGCAACAGTTCTCATCTTATCTGATCAGGCACTGTCTAAAACACAAAACTGAGAGGAATATGAGTTTTGCAAAGAAAACTATTTTCTGACACACAAGCCATCCTAGGAACATGAAATAAGTGTTAAAGTCATTCTTGCAACAGTTCTCATCTTTTCTGATCAGGCACTGTCTGAAAACACAAAACTGAGAGAATATGAGTTTTGCAAAGAAAACTATTTTCTGAGTCACAAGCTATCCTAGGAACATGAAATAAGTGTTAAAGTCATTCTTGCAACAGTTCTCATCTAATTTGTTCAGGCCACTGTCTGAAAACACAAAACTGAAAGGAATATGACTTTTGCAAAGAAAGCTTTATTCTCACACAAAAAGCCATCCTAGGAACATGAAATAAGTGTTAAAGTCATTCTTGCAACAGTTCTCATCTTTTCTGACCAGGCCACTGTCTGAAAACACAAAACTGACAGGAATATGAGTTTTGCAAAGAAAGCTTTATTCTGACACACAAAGCCATCCTAGGAACATGAAATAAGTGT
The DNA here is from genome assembly GCA_026939265.1 of Oreonectes daqikongensis. Taxonomy (NCBI): domain Eukaryota; kingdom Metazoa; phylum Chordata; class Actinopteri; order Cypriniformes; family Nemacheilidae; genus Oreonectes; species Oreonectes daqikongensis. The sequence continues at coordinate 3,574 of JAOTQM010000280.1, read as the reverse complement.
TAAAGTCATTCTTGCAACAGTTCTCATCTTATCTGATCAGGCACTGTCTGAAAACACAAAACTGAAAGGAAATGAGTTTTGCAAAGAAAGCTATTTTCTGACACACAAGCCATCCTAGGAACATGAAATAAGTGTTAAAGTCATTCTTGCAACAGTTCTCATCTATCTGATCAGGGCACTGTCTAAAACACAAAACTGACAGGAATATGAGTTTTGCAAAAAAAGCTTTATTCTGACACACAAGCCATCCTAGGAACATGAAATAAGTGTTAAAGTCATTCTTGCAACAGTTCTCATCTTATCTGATCAGGGCACTGTCTAAAAACACAAAACTGACAGGAATATCAGTTTTGCAAAAAAAGCTTTATTCTGACACACAAGCCATCCTAGGAACATGAAATAAGTGTTAAAGTCATTTTTGCAACAGTTCTCATCTTTTCTGATCAGGCCACTGTCTGAAAACACAAAACTGAAAGGAATATGAGTTTTGCAAAGAAAGCTTTATTCTGACACACAAGCCATCCTAGGAACATGAAATAAGTGTTAAAGTCATTCTTGCAACAGTTCTCATCTTATTGATTCAGGGCAATGTCTGAAAAACAAAACTGACAGGAATATGAGTTTTGCAAAGAAAGCTATTTTCTGACACACAAGCCATCCTAGGAACATGAAATAAGTGTTAAAGTCATTCTTGCAACAGTTCTCATCTTATCTGATCAGGGCACTGTCTGAAAACACAAAACTGAAAGGATATGAGTTTTGCAAAGAAAGCTTTATTCTGACACACAAGCCATCCTAGGAACATGAAATAAGTTTAAGTCATTCTTGCAACAGTTCTCATCTTTTCTGATCAGGCCACTGTCTGAAAACACAAAACTGACAGGAATATGAGTTTTGCAAAGAAAGCTTTATTCTGACACACAAGCCATCCTAGGAACATGAAATAAGTGTTAAAGTCATTCTTGCAACAGTTCTCATCTTTTCTGATCAGGCCACTGTCTGAAAACACAAAACTGAGAGGAATATGAGTTTTGCAAAGAAACTATTTTCTGACACACAAGCCATCCTAGGAACATGAAATAAGTGTTAAAGTCATTCTTGCAACAGTTCTCATCTTTTCTGATCAGGCCACTGTCTGAAAACACAAAACTGAGAGGAATATGAGTTTTGCAAAGAAAGCTATTTTCTGACACACAAGCCATCCTAGGAACATGAAATAAGTGTTAAGTCATTCTTGCAACAGTTCTCATCTTTTCTGATCAGGCCACTGTCTGAAAACACAAAACTGAAAGGAATATGAGTTTTGCAAAGAAAGCTTTATTCTGACACACAAGCCATCCTAGGAACATGAAATAAGTGTTAAAGTCATTCTTGCAACAGTTCTCATCTTTTCTGATCAGGCCACTGTCTGAAAACACAAAACTGAAAGGAATATGAGTTTTGCAAAGAAAGCTTTATTCTGACACACAAGCCATCCTAGAACATGAAATAAGTGTTAAAGTCATTCTTGCAACAGTTCTCATCTTTCTGATCAGGCCACTGTCTGAAAACACAAAACTGAAGGAATATGAGTTTTGCAAAGAAAACTATTTTCTGACACACAAGCCATCCTAGGAACATGAAATAAGTGTTAAAGTCATTCTTGCAACAGTTCTCATCTTTCTGATCAGGCCACTGTCTGAAAACACAAACTGAAGGAATATGAGTTTTGCAAAGAAAGCTTTATTTCTGACACACAAGCCATCCTAGGAACATGAAATAAGTGTAAAGTCATTCTTGCAACAGTTCTCATCTTTTCTGATCAGGCACTGTCTGAAAACACAAACTGACGGAATATGAGTTTTGCAAAAAAGCTTTATTCTGACACACAAGCCATCCTAGGAACATGAAATAAGTGTTAAAGTCATTCTTGCAACAGTTCTCATCTATTTGATCAGGGCACTGTCTGAAAACAAAACTGAAAGGACATGAGTTTTGCAAAGAAAGCTTTTTCTGACACACAAGCCATCCTAGGAACATGAAATAAGTGTTAAAGTCATTCTTGCAACAGTTCTCATCTCATTCTGATCAGGGCACTGTCTGAAAACACAAAACTGACAGGAATATGAGTTTTGCAAAAAGCTTTATTCTCACACACAAGCCATCCTAGGAACATGAAATAAGTGTTAAAGTCATTCTTGCAACAGTTCTCATCTTTTCTGATCAGGCCACTGTCTGAAAACACAAACTGACAGGAATATGAGTTTTGCAAAGAAAGCTATTTTCTGACACACAAGCCATCCTAGGAACATGAATAAGTGTTAAAGTCATTCTTGCAACAGTTCTCATCTTATTTGATCAGGGCACTGTCTGAAAACACAAACTGAAAGGAAATGAGTTTTGCAAAGAAAGCTTTTTCTGACACACAAGCCATCCTAGGAACATGAAATAAGTGTTAAAGTCATTCTTGCAACAGTTCTCATCTTATCTGATCAGGCACTGTCTGAAAACACAAAACTGAAGGAATATGAGTTTTGCAAAGAAGCTTTATTCTGACACACAAGCCATCCTAGGAACATGAAATAAGTGTTAAAGTCATTCTTGCAACAGTTCTCATCTTTTCTGATCAGGCCACTGTCTGAAAACACAAACTGACAGGAATATGAGTTTTGCAAAGAAAGCTTTTTCTGACACACAAGCCATCCTAGGAACATGAAATAAGTGTTAAAGTCATTCTTGCAACAGTTCTCATCTTATTTGATCAGGGCCACTGTCTGAAAACACAAAACTGAAGGAATAAGTTTTGCAAAGAAAGCTTTTTCTGACACACAAGCCATCCTAGGAACATGAAATAAGTGTTAAAGTCATTCTTGCAACAGTTCTCATCTTTTCTGATCAGGCCACTGTCTGAAAACACAAAACTGAAGGAATATGAGTTTTGCAAAGAAAGCTTTATTCTGACACACAAGCCATCCTAGGAACATGAAATAGTGTTAAAGTCATTCTTGCAACAGTTCTCATCTTTTCTGATCAGGCCACTGTCTGAAAACACAAACTGACAGGAATATGAGTTTTGCAAAGAAAGCTTTTTCTGACACACAAGCCATCCTAGGAACATGAAATAAGTGTTAAAGTCATTCTTGCAACAGTTCTCATCTTATCTGATCAGGCACTGTCTGAAAACACAAAACTGACAGGAATATGTTTGCAAAGAAAGCTTTATTCTGACACACAAGCCATCCTAGGAACATGAAATAAGTGTAAAGTCATTCTTGCAACAGTTCTCATCTTTTCTGATCAGGCCACTGTCTGAAAACACAAAACTGAAAGGAATATGAGTTTTGCAAAGAAGCTATTTTCTGAGTCACAAGCCCCCTAGGAACATGAAATAAGTGTTAAAGTCATTCTTGCAACAGTTCTCATCTTTTCTGATCAGGCCACTGTCTGAAAACACCAAACTGAAAGGAATATGAGTTTTGCAAAGAAAGCTTTATTCTGACACACAAGCATCCTAGGACATGAAATAAGTGTTAAAGTCATTCTTGCAACAGTTCTCATCTTTTCTGATCAGGCCCTGTCTGAAAACACAAAACTG
>JAOTQM010000279.1:0-47412 GCA_026939265.1 Oreonectes daqikongensis | reverse complement strand
TTTTTGATCAGGGCCATGTCAGGAAACACAAATATGACAGGAACAAGAGTTTTGCAAAGAAAGCTTTATTCTGACACACAAGCCATCCTAGGAACATAAACAAGTGTTAAAGTAATGTTTTCAACAGTTCTCATCTTTTTTGATCAGGGCCATGTCAGGAAACACAAATATGACAGGAAAATGAGTTTTGCAAAGAAAGCTTTATTCTGACACACAAGCCATCCTAGGAACATGAAATGAGTGTTAAAATAATGTTTTCAACAGTTCTCATCTTTTTTGATCAGGGCCATGTCAGGAAACACAAATATGACAGGAATATGAGTTTTGCAAAGAAAGCTTTATTCTGACACACAAGCCATTCTAGGAACATGAAATGAGTGTTAAAGTAATGTTTTCAACATTCTCATCTTTTCTGATCAGGGCCATGTCAGGAAACACAAATATGACAGGAACAATGAGTTTGCAAAAAAAGCTTTATTCTGACACACAAGCCATCCTAGGAACATGAAATGAGTGTTAAAGTAATGTTTTCAACAGTTCTCATCTTTTTGATCAGGGCCATGTCAGGAAACACAAATATGACAGGAATATGAGTTTTGCAAAGAAAGCTTTATTCTGACACACAAGCCATCCTAGGAACATAAAACAAGTGTTAAAGTCATGTTTTCAACAGTTCTCATCTTTTTTGATCAGGGCCATGTCAGGAAACACAAATATGACAGGAACATGAGTTTTGCAAAGAAAGCTTTATTCTGACACACAAGCCATCCTAGGAACATGAAATGAGTGTTAAAGTAATGTTTTCAACAGTTCTCATCTTTTTTGATCAGGGCCATGTCAGGAAACACAAATATGACAGGAATATGAGTTTTGCAAAGAAAGCTTTATTCTGACACACAAGCCATTCTAGGAACATGAAATGAGTGTTAAAGTAATGTTTTCAACAGTTCTCATCTTTTTTGATCAGGGCCATGTCAGGAAACACAATTATGACAGGAATATGAGTTTTGCAAAGAAAGCTTTATTCTGACACACAAGCCATCCTAGGAACATGAAATAAGTGTTAAAGTAATGTTTTCAACAGTTCTCATCTTTTTTGATCAGGGCCATGTCAGGAAACACAAATATGACAGGAACATGAGTTTGCAAAGAAAGCTTTATTCTGACACACAAGCCATTCTAGGAACATAAAACAAGTGTTAAAGTCATGTTTTCAACAGTTCTCATCTTTTTGATCAGGGCCATGTCAGGAAACACAAATATGACAGGAACATGAGTTTTGCAAAGAAAGCTTTATTCTGACACACAAGCCATCCTAGGAACATGAAATGAGTGTTAAAGTAATGTTTTCAACAGTTCTCATCTTTTTGATCAGGGCCATGTCAGGAAACACAAATATGACAGGAACATGAGTTTGCAAAGAAAGCTTTATTCTGACACAAAGCCATTCTAGGAACATAAAACAAGTGTTAAAGTCATGTTTTCAACAGTTCTCATCTTTTTTGATCAGGGCCATGTCAGGAAACACAAATATGACAGGAACAGAGTTTTGCAAAGAAAGCTTTATTCTGACACACAAGCCATTCTAGGAACATAAAACAAGTGTTAAAGTCATGTTTTCAACAGTTCTCATCTTTTTTGATCAGGGCCATGTCAGGAAACACAAATATGACAGGAACAATGAGTTTTGCAAAGAAAGCTTTATTCTGACACACAAGCCATCTAGGAACATGAAATGAGTGTTAAAAGTAAGTTTTCAACAGTTCTCATCTTTTTTGATCAGGGCCATGTCAGGAAACACAAATATGACAGGAATATGAGTTTTGCAAAGAAAGCTTTATTCTGACACACAAGCCATTCTAGGAACATAAAACAAGTGTTAAGTCATGTTTTCAACAGTTCTCATTTTTTTGATCAGGGCCATGTCAGGAAACACAAATATGACAGGAACATGAGTTTTGCAAAGAAAGCTTTATTCTGACACACAAGCCATTCTAGGAACATAAAACAAGTGTTAAAGTAATGTTTTCAACAGTTCTCATCTTTTTTGATCAGGGCCATGTCAGGAAACACAAATATGACAGGAACATGAGTTTTGCAAAGAAAGCTTTATTCTGACACACAAGCCATCCTAGGAACATGAAATAAGTGTTTAAAGTAATGTTTTCAACAGTTCTCATCTTTTTGATCAGGGCCATGTCAGGAAACACAAATATGACAGGAATATGAGTTTTGCAAAGAAAGCTTTATTCTGACACACAAGCCATTCTAGGAAATAAAACAAGTGTTAAAGTCATGTTTTCAACAGTTCTCATCTTTTTTGATCAGGGCCATGTCAGGAAACACAAATCTGACAGGAATATGAGTTTTGCAAAGAAAGCTTTATTCTGACACACAAGCCATCCAGGAACATAAAACAAGTGTTAAAGTAATGTTTTCAACAGTTCTCATCTTTTTTGATCAGGGCCATGTCAGGAAACACAAATATGACAGGAACAAGAGTTTTGCAAAGAAAGCTTTATTCTGACACACAAGCCATCCTAGGAACATAAATGAGTGTTAAAGTAATGTTTTCAACAGTTCTCATCTTTTTTGATCAGGGCCATGTCAGGAAACACAAATATGACAGGAATATGAGTTTTGCAAAGAAAGCTTTATTCTGACACACAAGCCATCCTAGGAACATGAAATAAGTGTTAAAGTAATGTTTTCAACAGTTCTCATCTTTTTTGATCAGGGCCATGTCAGGAGGAAACACAAATATGACAGGAATATGAGTTTTGCAAAGAAAGCTTTATTCTGACACAAAGCCATTCTAGGAACATAAAACAAGTGTTAAAGTCATGTTTTCAACAGTTCTCATCTTTTTTGATCAGGGCCATGTCAGGAAACACAAATATGACAGGAACATGAGTTTTGCAAAGAAAGCTTTATTCTGACACACAAGCCATTCTAGGAACATAAAACAAGTGTTAAAGTCATGTTTTCAACAGTTCTCATCTTTTTTGATCAGGGCCATGTCAGGAAACACAAATATGACAGGAACATGAGTTTGCAAAGAAAGCTTATTCTGACACACAAGCCATCCTAGGAACATAAAAGAGTGTAAAGTAATGTTTTCAACAGTTCTCATCTTTTTGATCAGGGCCATGTCAGGAAACACAAATATGACAGGAACAGAGTTTTGCAAAGAAAGCTTTATTCTGACACACAAGCCATCCTAGGAACATGAAATGAGTGTTAAAGTAATGTTTTCAACAGTTCTCATCTTTTTTGATCAGGGCCATGTCAGGAAACACAAATATGACAGGAAAATGAGTTTTGCAAAGAAAGCTTTATTCTGACACACAAAGCCATCCAGGAACATGAAATGAGTGTTAAAGTAATGTTTTCAACAGTTCTCATCTTTTTTGATCAGGGCCATGTCAGGAAACACAAATATGACAGGAACATGAGTTTTGCAAAGAAAGCTTTATTCTGACACACAAGCCATCCTAGGAACATAAAATGAGTGTTAAAGTAATGTTTTCAACAGTTCTCATTTTTTTGATCAGGGCCATGTCAGGAAACACAAATATGACAGGAACATGAGTTTTGCAAAGAAAAGCTTTATTCTGACACACAAGCCATCCTAGGAACATGAAATGAGTGTTAAAGTAATGTTTTCAACAGTTCTCATCTTTTTTGATCAGGGCCATGTCAGGAAACACAAATATGACAGGAATATGAGTTTTGCAAAGAAAGCTTTATTCTGACACACAAAGCCATCTAGGAACATGAAATGAGTGTTAAAGTAATGTTTTCAACAGTTCTCATCTTTTTTGATCAGGGCCATGTCAGGAAACACAATCTGACAGGAACATGAGTTTTGCAAAGAAAGCTTTATTCTGACACAAAAGCCATCCTAGGAACATAAAACAGTGTTAAAGTAATGTTTTCAACAGTTCTCATCTTTTTTGATCAGGGCCATGTCAGGAAACACAAATATGACAGGAACATGAGTTTTGCAAAGAAAGCTTTATTCTGACACACAAGCCATCTAGGAACATAAAACAAGTGTTAAGTGTTTAAAATGTTTTCAACAGTTCTCATCTTTTGATCAGGGCCATGTCAGGAAACACAAATATGACAGGAACATGAGTTTTGCAAAGAAAGCTTTATTCTGACACACAAGCCATCCTAGGAACATGAAATGAGTGTTAAAGTAATGTTTTCAACAGTTCTCATCTTTTTTGATCAGGGCCATGTCAGGAAACACAAATATGACAGGAACATGAGTTTTGCAAAGAAAGCTTTATTCTGACACACAAGCCATCCTAGGAACATAAAATGAGTGTTAAAGTAATGTTTTCAACAGTTCTCATTTTTTGATCAGGGCCATGTCAGGAAACACAATATGACAGGAATATGAGTTTTGCAAAGAAAGCTTTATTCTGACACACAAAGCCATCCAGGAACATGAAATGAGTGTTAAAGTAATGTTTTCAACATTTCTCATTTTTTGATCAGGGCCATGTCAGGAAACACAAATATGACAGGAACAATGAGTTTTGCAAAGAAAGCTTTATTCTGACACACAAGCCATCCGGAACATGAAATAAGTGTTAAAGTAAGTTTTCAACAGTTCTCATCTTTTTTGATCAGGGCCATGTCAGGAAAACAAATATGACAGGAATATGAGTTTTGCAAAGAAAGCTTTATTCTGACACACAAGCCATTCTAGGAACATAAAACAAGTGTTAAAGTATGTTTTCAACAGTTCTCATCTTTTTTGATCAGGGCCATGTCAGGAAACACAAATATGACAGGAACATGAGTTTTGCAAAGAAAGCTTTATTCTGACACACAAAGCCATCCAGGAACATGAAATGAGTGTTAAAGTAATGTTTTCAACAGTTCTCATCTTTTTTGATCAGGGCCATGTCAGGAAACACAATTATGACAGGAACATGAGTTTTGCAAAGAAAGCTTTATTCTGACACAAAGCCATCCTAGGAACATGAAATGAGTGTTAAAGTATGTTTTCAACAGTTCTCATCTTTTTTGATCAGGGCCATGTCAGGAAACACAAATATGACAGGAACATGAGTTTTGCAAAGAAAGCTTTATTCTGACACACAAAGCCATCCAGGAACATGAAATGAGTGTTAAAGTAATGTTTTCAACAGTTCTCATCTTTTTTGATCAGGGCCATGTCAGGAAACACAAATATGACAGGAACATGAGTTTTGCAAAGAAAGCTTTATTCTGACACACAAGCCATCCTAGGAATGTTAAACGAGTGTCAAAGTAATGTTTTCAACAGTTCTCATCTTTTATGATCAGGGCCATCTCAGGAAACACAATTATGACAGGAACATGAGTTTTGCAAAGAAAGCTTTATTCTGACACACAAGCCATCCTAGGAACATGAAATGAGTGTTAAAGTAATGTTTTCAACATTTCTCATCTTTTTTGATCAGGGCCATATCAGGAAACACAAATTTGACAGGAACATGAGTTTTTGCAAAGAAAGCTTTATTCTGACACACAAGCCATCTAGGAACATGAAATGAAGTGTTAAAGTAATGTTTTCAACAGTTCTCATCTTTTTTGATCAGGGCCATGTCAGGAACACAAATTGACAGGAACAAGAGTTTTGCAAAGAAAGCTTTATTCTGACACACAAGCCATCCTAGGAACATGAAATGAGTGTTAAAGTAATGTTTTCAACAGTTTCTCATCTTTTTGATCAGGGCCATGTCAGGAAACACAAATATGACAGGACAAGAGTTTTGCAAAGAAAGCTTTATTCTGACACACAAGCCATCCTAGGAACATGAAATGAGTGTTAAAGTAATGTTTTTCAACATTTCTCATCTTTTTTGATCAGGGCCATGTCAGGAACACAAATATGACAGGAATATGAGTTTTGCAAAGAAAGCTTTATTCTGACACACAAGCCATCCTAGGAACATGAAACAAGTGTTAAAGTCATGTTTTCAACAGTTCTCATCTTTTTTGATCAGGGCCATGTCAGGAAACACAAATATGACAGGAACAAGAGTTTTGCAAAGAAAGCTTTATTCTGACACACAAGCCATGCTAGGAACATGAAATAAGTGTTAAAGTAATGTTTTCAACAGTTCTCATCTTTTTTGATCAGGGCCATGTCAGGAAACACAAATATGACAGGAATATGAGTTTTGCAAAGAAAGCTTTATTCTGACACACAAGCCATCCTAGGAACATGAATAAGTGTTAAAGTAATGTTTTTTCAACAGTTCTCATCTTTTTGATCAGGGCCATGTCAGGAAACACAATATGACAGGAACATGAGTTTTGCAAAGAAAGCTTTATTCTGACACACAAGCCATCCTAGGAACATGAAATGAGTGTTAAAGTAATGTTTTCAACAGTTCTCATCTTTTTTGATCAGGGCCATGTCAGGAAACACAAATTGACAGGAATTGAGTTTTGCAAAGAAAGCTTTATTCTGACACACAAGCCATCCTAGGAACATGAAATGAGTGTTAAAGTAATGTTTTCAACAGTTCTCATCTTTTTGATCAGGGCCATGTCAGGAAACACAAATCTGACAGGAACATGAGTTTTGCAAAGAAAGCTTTATTCTGACACACAAGCCATCCTAGGAACATAAAATGAGTGTTAAAGTAATGTTTTCAACAGTTCTCATCTTTTTTGATCAGGGCCATGTCAGGAAACACAATATGACAGAACATGAGTTTTGCAAAGAAAGCTTTATTCTGACACACAAGCCATCCTCGGAACATGAAATGAGTGTTAAATATGTTTTAACAATTTCTCATCTTTTTTGATCAGGGCCATGTCAGGAAACACAATTCTGACAGGAACATGAGTTTTGCAAAGAAAGCTTTATTCTGACACACAAGCCATCCTGGAACATGAAATGAGTGTTAAGTAATGTTTTCAAACAGTTCTCATCTTTTTTGATCAGGGCCATGTCAGGAAACACAAATATGACAGGAACAGAGTTTTGCAAAGAAAGCTTTATTCTGACACACAAGCCATCCTAGGACATAAAAACAAGTGTTAAAGTCATGTTTTCAACAGTTCTCATCTTTTTTGATCAGGGCCATGTCAGGAAACACAAATATGACAGGAACATGAGTTTTGCAAAGAAAGCTTTATTCTGACACACAAGCCATCCTAGGAACATGAAATAAGTGTTAAAGTAATGTTTTCAACATTTCTCATCTTTTTTGATCAGGGCCATGTCAGGAAACACAAATATGACAGGAATATGAGTTTTGCAAAGAAAGCTTTATTCTGACACACAAGCCATCCTAGGAACATGAAACAAGTGTTAAAGTAATGTTTTCAACATTTCTCATCTTTTTTGATCAGGGCCATGTCAGGAAACACAATTCTGACAGGAACATGAGTTTTGCAAAGAAAGCTTTATTCTGACACACAAGCCATCCTAGGAACATGAAATAAGTGTTAAAGTAATGTTTTTCAACAGTTCTCATCTTTTTTGATCAGGGCCATGTCAGGAAACACAATATGACAGGAACATGAGTTTTGCAAAGAAAGCTTTATTCTGACACACAAGCCATCCTAGGAACATAAATGAGTGTTAAAGTAATGTTTTCAACAGTTCTCATCTTTTTTGATCAGGGCCATGTCAGAAACACAAATATGACAGGAACATGAGTTTTGCAAAGAAAGCTTTATTCTGACACACAAGCCATCCTGGAACATGAAATGAGTGTTAAAGTAATGTTTTCAACAGTTCTCATCTTTTTGATCAGGGCCATGTCAGGAAACACAAATATGACAGGAATATGAGTTTTGCAAAGAAAGCTTTATTCTGACACACAAGCCATTCTAGGAACATAAAACAAGTGTTAAAGTCATGTTTTAACAGTTCTCATTTTTTTGATCAGGGCCATGTCAGGAAACACAATATGACAGGAACAAGAGTTTTGCAAAGAAAGCTTTATTCTGACACACAAGCCATCCTAGGAACATAAAAAGTGTTAAAGTATGTTTTCAACAGTTCTCATCTTTTTTGATCAGGGCCATGTCAGGAAACACAATATGACAGGAACATGAGTTTTGCAAAGAAAGCTTTATTCTGACACACAAGCCATCCTGGAACATGAAATAAGTGTTAAAGTAATGTTTTCAACAGTTCTCATCTTTTTTGATCAGGGCCATGTCAGGAAACACAAATATGACAGGAATATGAGTTTTGCAAAGAAAGCTTTATTCTGACACACAAGCCATCCTAGGAACATAAACAAGTGTTAAAGTAATGTTTTAACAGTTCTCTCATCTTTTTGATCAGGGCCATGTCAGGAAACACACATTTTGACAGGAATATGAGTTTTGCAAAGAAAGCTTTATTCTGACACACAAGCCATCCTAGGAACATAAAACAAGTGTTAAAGTCATGTTTTCAACAGTTCTCATCTTTTTTGATCAGGGCCATGTCAGGAAACACAAATATGACAGGAACATGAGTTTTGCAAAGAAAGCTTTATTCTGACACACAAGCCATCCTAGAACATGAAATGAGTGTTAAAGTAATGTTTTCAACAGTTCTCATCTTTTTTGATCAGGGCCATGTCAGGAAACACAAATATGACAGGAACATGAGTTTTGCAAAGAAAGCTTTATTCTGACACACAAGCCATCCTAGGAACATGTGTAAAGTAATGTTTTCAACAGTTCTCATCTTTTTTGATCAGGGCCATGTCAGGAAACACAAATATGACAGGAACAAGAGTTTTGCAAAGAAAGCTTTTTTCTGACACACAAGCCATCCTGGAACATGAAATGAGTGTTAAAAAATGTTTTCAACATTTCTCATCTTTTTTGATCAGGGCCATGTCAGGAAACACAATATGACAGGAATATGAGTTTTGCAAAGAAAGCTTTATTCTGACACACAAGCCATCCTAGGAACATAAACAGTGTTAAAGTCATGTTTTCAACAGTTCTCATCTTTTTTGATCAGGGCCATGTCAGGAAACACAAATATGACAGGAACAAGAGTTTTGCAAAGAAAGCTTTATTCTGACACACAACAAGCCATCCTAGGAACATGAAATGAGTGTTAAAGTAATGTTTTCAACAGTTCTCATCTTTTTTGATCAGGGCCATGTCAGGAAACACATTTCTGACAGGAATATGAGTTTTGCAAAGAAAGCTTTATTCTGACACACAAAGCCATCCATGGAACATGAAAGTGTTAAAGTAATGTTTTCAACATTTCTCATCTTTTTTGATCAGGGCCATGTCAGGAAACACAAATCTGACAGGACATGAGTTTTGCAAAGAAAGCTTTATTCTGACACACAAGCCATCCTAGGAACATGAAATGAGTGTTTAAAGTAATGTTTTCAACAGTTCTCATCTTTTTTGATCAGGGCATGTCAGGAAACACAAATATGACAGGAACATGAGTTTTGCAAAGAAAGCTTTATTCTGACACACAAGCCATCCTAGGAACATAAAACAGTGTTAAAGTATGTTTTCAACAGTTCTCATCTTTTTTGATCAGGGCCATGTCAGGAAACACAAATATGACAGGAACATGAGTTTTGCAAAGAAAGCTTTATTCTGACACACAAGCCATCCTAGGAACATAAAATGTGTTAAAGTAATGTTTTCAACATTTCTCATCTTTTTTGATCAGGGCCATGTCAGGAAACACAAATATGACAGGAATATGAGTTTTGCAAAGAAAGCTTTATTCTGACACACAAGCCATCCTAGGAACATGAAATAAGTGTTAAAGTAATGTTTTTCAACAGTTCTCATCTTTTTGATCAGGGCCATGTCAGGAAACACAATATGACAGGAATATGAGTTTTGCAAAGAAAGCTTTATTCTGACACACAAAGCCATCCATGGAACATGAAATGAGTGTTAAAGTAATGTTTTCAACAGTTCTCATCTTTTTGATCAGGGCCATGTCAGGAAACACAAATATGACAGGAACATGAGTTTTGCAAAGAAAGCTTTATTCTGACACACAAGCCATCCTCGGAACTTAAATGAGTGTTAAGTAATGTTTTCAACAGTTTCTCATCTTTTTGATCAGGGCCATGTCAGGAAACACAAATATGACAGGAAAAGAGTTTTGCAAAGAAAGCTTTATTCTGACACACAAGCCATCCTGGGAACATGAAATAGTGTTAAAGTAATGTTTTCAACAGTTCTCATCTTTTTGATCAGGGCCATGTCAGGAAACACAATATGACAGGATATGAGTTTTGCACAAGAAAGCTTTATTCTGACACACAAGCCATTCTAGGAACATAAAACAAGTGTTAAAGTCATGTTTTCAACAGTTCTCATCTTTTTTGATCAGGGGCATTCAGGAAACACAATATGACAGGAACATGAGTTTTGCAAAGAAAGCTTTATTCTGACACACAAGCCATCCTAGGAACATGAAATGAGTGTTAAAGTAATGTTTTCAACAGTTCTCATTTTTTTGATCAGGGCCATGTCAGGAACACACATATGACAGGAATATGAGTTTTGCAAAGAAAGCTTTATTCTGACACACAGCCATCCTAGGAACATGAAATGAGTGTTAAAGTAATGTTTTCAACAGTCTCATCTTTTTTGATCAGGGCCATGTCAGGAAACACAATATGACAGGAACAAGAGTTTTGCAAAGAAAGCTTTATTCTGACACACAAGCCATCCTAGGAACATGAAATGAGTGTTAAAGTAATGTTTTCACAACATTCTCATCTTTTTTGATCAGGGCCATGTCAGGAAACACAAATATGACAGGAACATGAGTTTTGCAAAGAAAGCTTTATTCTGACACACAAGCCATCCTAGGAACATGAAATGAGTGTTAAAGTAATGTTTTCAAACAGTTCTCATCTTTTTTGATCAGGGCCATGTCAGGAAACACAAATATGACAGGAACATGAGTTTTGCAAAGAAAGCTTTATTCTGACACACAAGCCATCCTGGAACATGAAATAAGTGTTAAAGTAATGTTTTCAACAGTTCTCATCTTTTTTGATCAGGGCCATGTCAGGAAACACAATATGACAGGAATATGAGTTTTGCAAAGAAAGCTTTATTCTGACACACAAGCCATCCTAGGAACATGAAATAAGTGTTAAAGTAATGTTTTCAACAGTTCTCATCTTTTTTGATCAGGGCCATGTCAGGAAACACAAATATGACAGGAACATGAGTTTTGCAAAGAAAGCTTTATTCTGACACACAAGCCATCCTAGGAACATAAACAAGTGTTAAAGTCATGTTTTCAACAGTTCTCTCTTTTTTTGATCAGGGCCATGTCAGGAAACATTCTGACAGGAACATGAGTTTTGCAAAGAAAGCTTTATTCTGACACACAAGCCATCCTAGGAACATAAAACAAGTGTTAAAAGTGTTAAAGTATGTTTTCAACAGTTCTCATCTTTTTTGATCAGGGCCATGTCAGGAAACACAAATATGACAGGAACATGAGTTTTGCAAAGAAAGCTTTATTCTGACACACAAGCCATCCTAGGAACATGAAATGAGTGTTAAAGTAATGTTTTCAACAGTTCTCATCTTTTTGATCAGGGCCATGTCAGGAAACACAAATATGACAGGAACATGAGTTTTGCAAAGAAAGCTTTATTCTGACACACAAGCCATCCTAGGAACATGAAATAAGTGTTAAAGTAATGTTTTCAACAGTTCTCATCTTTTTTGATCAGGGCCATGTCAGGAAACACAAATATGACAGGATATGAGTTTTGCAAAGAAAGCTTTATTCTGACACACAAGCCATCCTAGGAACATGAAATGAGTGTTAAAGTAATGTTTTCAACAGTTCTCATCTTTTTTGATCAGGGCCATGTCAGGAAACACAATATGACAGGAACATGAGTTTTGCAAAGAAAGCTTTATTCTGACACACAAGCCATCTAGGAACATAAATCAAGTGTTTAAGTCATGTTTTAACAGTTCTCATTTTTTTGATCAGGGCCATGTCAG
Source organism: Oreonectes daqikongensis (assembly GCA_026939265.1). Lineage (NCBI taxonomy): Eukaryota > Metazoa > Chordata > Actinopteri > Cypriniformes > Nemacheilidae > Oreonectes > Oreonectes daqikongensis. The sequence goes on along the minus strand of JAOTQM010000279.1, from coordinate 35,421 downwards.
GAAACACAAATATGACAGGAACAAGAGTTTTGCAAAGAAAGCTTTATTCTGACACACAAGCCATCTAGGAACATAAAACAGTGTTAAAGTAATGTTTTAAAGTTCTCATCTTTTTTGATCAGGGCCATGTCAGGAAACACAAATATGACAGGAACATGAGTTTTGCAAAGAAAGCTTTATTCTGACACACAAGCCATCCTAGGAACATGAAATGAGTGTTAAAGTAATGTTTTCAACAGTTCTCATCTTTTTTGATCAGGGCCATGTCAGGAAACACAAATATGACAGGAACATGAGTTTTGCAAAGAAAGCTTTATTCTGACACACAAGCCATCTAGGAACATAAAACAAGTGTTAAAGTAATGTTTTCAACAGTTCTCATCTTTTTTGATCAGGGCCATGTCAGGAAACACAAATATGACAGGAACATGAGTTTTGCAAAGAAAGCTTTATTCTGACACACAAGCCATCCTAGGAACATAAACAAGTGTTAAAGTCATGTTTTCAACAGTTCTCATCTTTTTTGATTAGGGCCATGTCAGGAAACACAAATATGACAGGAATATGAGTTTTGCAAAGAAAGCATTATTCTGACACACAAGCCATCCTAGGAACATAAAACAAGTGTTAAAGTCATGTTTTCAACAGTTCTCATCTTTTTTGATCAGGGCCATGTCAGGAAACACAAATATGACAGGAATATGAGTTTTGCAAAGAAAGCATTATTCTGACACACAAGCCATTCTAGGAACATAAAACAAGTGTTAAAGTCATGTTTTCAACATTTCTCATCTTTTCTGATCAGGGCCATCTCAGGAAACCCAATTCTGACATGAAGATGAGTTGTGCAAAGAAAGCTTTATTCTGACACACAAGCCATCCTAGGAACGTTAAATGAGTGTCAAAGTAATGTTTTCAACAGTTCTCATCTTTTTTGATCAGGGCCATGTCAGGAAACACAAATATGACAGAAACAAGAGTTTTGCAAAGAAAGCTTTATTCTGACACACAAGCCATCCTCGGAACATGAAATGAGTGTTAAAATAATGTTTTCAACAGTTCTCATCTTTTTTGATCAGGGCCATGTCAGGAAACACAAATATGACAGGAATATGAGTTTTGCAAAGAAAGCTTTATTCTGACACACAAGCCATCCTGGAACATGAAATGAGTGTTAAAGTCATGTTTTTCAACAGTTCTCTCATTTTTTTGATCAGGGCCATGTCAGGAACACAAATATGACAGGAACATGAGTTTTGCAAAGAAAGCTTTATTCTGACACACAAGCCATCCTAGGAACAAAACAAGTGTTAAAGTCATGTTTTCAACAGTTCTCATCTTTTTTGATCAGGGCCATGTCAGGAAACACAAATATGACAGGAAAAGAGTTTTGCAAAGAAAGCTTTATTCTGACACACAAGCCATCCTCGGAACATGAAATGAGTGTTAAAATAATGTTTTCAACATTTCTCATCTTTTTGATCAGGGCCATGTCAGGAAACACAATATGACAGAATATGAGTTTTGCAAAGAAAGCTTTATTCTGACACACAAGCCATTCTGGAACATGAAATGAGTGTTAAAAATGTTTTCAACATTTCTCATCTTTTTGATCAGGGCCATGTCAGGAAACACAATTCTGACAGGAACATGAGTTTTGCAAAGAAAGCTTTATTCTGACACACAAGCCATCCTAGGAACATGAATAGTGTTAAAGTAATGTTTTCAACATTTCTCATCTTTTCTGATCAGGGCCATGTCAGGAAACACAAATATGACAGGAATATGAGTTTTGCAAAGAAAGCTTTATTCTGACACACAAGCCATTCTAGGAACATAAAACAAGTGTTAAAGTCATGTTTTCAACAGTTCTCATCTTTTTTGATCAGGGCCATGTCAGGAAACACAAATATGACAGGAACAAGAGTTTTGCAAAGAAAGCTTTATTCTGACACACAAGCCATCCTCGGAACATGAAATGAGTGTTAAAACAATGTTTTCAACATTTCTCATCTTTTTTGATCAGGGCCATGTCAGGGAACACATTTCTGACAGGAATATGAGTTTTGCAAAGAAAGCTTTATTCTGACACACAAAGCCATCCATGGAACATAAAATGAGTGTTAAAGTAATGTTTTCAACATTTCTCATCTTTTCTGATCAGGGCCATGTCAGGAAACACAAATCTGACAGGAACATGAGTTTTGCAAAGAAAGCTTTATTCTGACACACAAAGCCATCCTAGGAATTAAATAAGTGTTAAAGTAATGTTTTTCAACAGTTCTCATCTTTTTTGATCAGGGCCATGTCAGGAAACACAATTCTGACAAAATATGAGTTTTGCAAAGAAAGCTTTATTCTGACACACAAGCCATCCAAGGAACATGAAATGAGTGTTAAAGTAATGTTTTCAACAGTTCTCATCTTTTTTGATCAGGGCCATGTCAGGAAACACAAATATGACAGGAACATAGTTTTGCAAAGAAAGCTTTATTCTGACACACAAAGCCATCCTAGGAACATAAATAAGTGTTAAAGTAATGTTTTCAACAGTTCTCATCTTTTTGATCAGGGCCATGTCAGGAAACACAAATATGACAGGAATATGAGTTTTGCAAAGAAAGCTTTATTCTGACACACAAAGCCATCCTAGGAACATAAAATAAGTGTTAAAGTCATGTTTTCAACAGTTCTCTCATCTTTTTTGATCAGGGCCATGTCAGGAAACACAAATATGACAGGAACAAGAGTTTTGCAAAGAAAGCTTTATTCTGACACACAAGCCATCCTCGGAACATAAATGAGTGTTAAACAATGTTTTCAACATTTCTCATCTTTTTTGATCAGGGCCATGTCAGGAACACAAATCTGACAGGAATATGAGTTTTGCAAAGAAAGCTTTATTCTGACACACAAGCCATCCTGGAACATAAAATGAGTGTTAAAGTAATGTTTTCAACAGTTCTCATCTTTTTTGATCAGGGCCATGTCAGGAAACACAATCTGACAAACAATGAGTTTTGCAAAGAAAGCTTTATTCTGACACACAAGCCATCCTAGGAACATGAAATGAGTGTTAAAGTAATGTTTTCAACAGTTCTCATCTTTTTTGATCAGGGCCATGTCAGGAACACAAATATGACAGGAAGAGTTTTGCAAAGAAAGCTTTATTCTGACACACAAGCCATCCTAGGAACATGAAATGAGTGTTAAAGTATGTTTTCAACAGTTCTCATTTTTTTGATCAGGGCCATGTCAGGAAACACAAATATGACAGGAACAAGAGTTTTGCAAAGAAAGCTTTATTCTGACACACAAGCCATCCTAGGAACATGAAATGAGTGTTAAAGTAATGTTTTCAACAGTTCTCATCTTTTGATCAGGGCCATGTCAGGAAACACAAATCTGACAGGAATATGAGTTTTGCAAAGAAAGCTTTATTCTGACACACAAGCCATCCTGGAACATGAAATGAGTGTTAAAGTAATGTTTTCAACAGTTCTCATCTTTTTTGATCAGGGCCATGTCAGGAAACACAAATATGACAGGAACGAGTTTTGCAAAGAAAGCTTTATTCTGACACACAAAGCCATCCTAGGAACATAAATGAGTGTTAAAGTAATGTTTTCAACAGTTTCTCATCTTTTTGATCAGGGCCATGTCAGGAAACACAATTCTGACAGGAACATGAGTTTTGCAAAGAAAGCTTTATTCTGACACACAAGCCATCTAGGAACATGAAATGAGTGTTAAAGTAATGTTTTCAACATTCTCATCTTTTTTGATCAGGGCCATGTCAGGAAACACAAATCTGACAGGAATATGAGTTTTGCAAAGAAAGCTTTATTCTGACACACAAAGCCATCCTGGAACATGAAATGAGTGTTAAAGTAATGTTTTCAACAGTTTCTCATCTTTTTTGATCAGGGCCATGTCAGGAAACACAAATATGACAGGAAAAGAGTTTTGCAAAGAAAGCTTTATTCTGACACACAAGCCATCCTCGGAACATGAAATGAGTGTTAAAATAATGTTTTCAACAGTTCTCATCTTTTTTTGATCAGGGCCATGTCAGGAAACACAAATCTGACAGGAATATGAGTTTTGCAAAGAAAGCTTTATTCTGACACACAAAGCCATCCTGGAACATGAAATGAGTGTTAAAGTCATGTTTTCAACAGTTCTCATCTTTTTTGATCAGGGCCATGTCAGGAAACACAATATGACAGGAACATGAGTTTTGCAAAGAAAGCTTTATTCTGACACACAAGCCATCCAACATAAATGAGTGTTAAAGTATGTTTTCAACATTTCTCATCTTTTTTGATCAGGGCCATTCAGGAAACACAAATGACAGGAACATGAGTTTTGCAAAGAAAGCTTTATTCTGACACACAAGCCATTCTAGGAACATGAATGAGTGTTAAAGTAATGTTTTCAACAGTTCTCATCTTTTTTGATCAGGGCCATGTCAGGAAACACAATTCTGACAGGAACAAGAGTTTTGCAAAGAAAGCTTTATTCTGACACACAAGCCATCCTAGGAACATGAAATAAGTGTTAAAGTCAAGTTTTCAACAGTTCTCATCTTTTTTGATCAGGGCCATGTCAGGAAACACAAATATGACAGGAACTGAGTTTTGCAAAGAAAGCTTTATTCTGACACACAAGCCATCCTAGGAACATAAAACAAGTGTTAAAGTAATGTTTTCAACAGTTCTCATCTTTTTGATCAGGGCCATGTCAGGAAACACAAATCTGACAGGAATATGAGTTTTGCAAAGAAGCTTTATTCTGACACACAAGCCATCCTGGAACATGAAATGAGTGTTAAAGTAATGTTTTCAACATTTCTCATCTTTTTTGATCAGGGCCATGTCAGGAAACACAATCTGACAGGAACATGAGTTTTGCAAGAAGCTTTATTCTGACACCAAAGCCATCCTAGGAACATAAACAAGTGTTAAAGTCATGTTTTCAACAGTTCTCATCTTTTTTGATCAGGGCCATGTCAGGAAACACAAATATGACAGGAACAAGAGTTTTGCAAAGAAAGCTTTATTCTGACACACACAAGCCATCCAAACATGAAATGAGTGTTAAAGTAATGTTTTCAACAGTTCTCATCTTTTTTGATCAGGGCCATGTCAGGAAACACAAATCTGACAGGAATATGTTTTTGCAAAGAAAGCTTTATTCTGACACACAAAGCCATAGGGAACATGAAATGAGTGTTAAAGTATGTTTTCAACATTTCTCATCTTTTTGATCAGGGCCATGTCAGGAAAACACAATTCTGACAGGAACATGAGTTTTGCAAAGAAAGCTTTATTCTGACACAAAAGCCATCCTAGGAACATAAAACAAGTGTTAAAGTAATGTTTTCAACAGTTTCTCATCTTTTTTGATCAGGGCCATGTCAGGAAACACAAATATGACAGGAATATGAGTTTTGCAAAGAAAGCTTTATTCTGACACACAAGCCATTCTAGGAACATAAACAAGTGTTAAAGTAATGTTTTCAACAGTTCTCATCTTTTTTTGATCAGGGCCATGTCAGGAAACACAAATATGACAGGAACATGAGTTTTGCAAAGAAAGCTTTATTCTGACACACAAGCCATCCTAGGAACATGAAATAGTGTTAAAGTAATGTTTTTCAACAGTTCTCATCTTTTTTGATCAGGGCCATGTCAGGAAACACAAATATGACAGGAATATGAGTTTTGCAAAGAAAGCTTTATTCTGACACACAAAGCCATCCTAGGAACATGAAATAAGTGTTAAAGTCATGTTTTCAACAGTTCTCATCTTTTTTGATCAGGGCCATGTCAGGAAACACAATTCTGACAGGAATATGAGTTTTGCAAAGAAAGCTTTATTCTGACACACAAGCCATCCTCGGAACATGAAATGAGTGTTAAAATAATGTTTTCAACATTTCTCATCTTTTTTGATCAGGGCCATGTCAGGAAACACAATTCTGACAGGAATATGAGTTTTGCAAAGAATGCTTTCTTCTGACACACAAAGCCATCCATGGAACATGAAATGAGTGTTAAAGTAATGTTTTCAACAGTTCTAATTTTTTTTGATCAGGGACATGTCAGGAAACACAAATCTGACAGGAAAATGAGTTTTGCAAAGAAAGCTTTATTCTGACACAAAAGCAATCCTAGGAACATAAAACAAGTGTTAAAGTCATGTTTTCAACAGTTCTAATCCTTTTTGATCCGGGCCATGTCAGGAAACACAAATATGACAGGAACAAGAGTTTTGCAAAGAAAGCTTTATTCTGACACACAAGCAATCCTAGGAACATAAAACAAGTGTTAAAGTCATGTTTTCAACAGTTCTCATCTTTTTTGATCAGGGCCATGTCAGGAAACACAAATATGACAGGAATTCGAGTTTTGCAAAGAAAGCATTATTCTGACACACAAGCCATTCTAGGAACATAAAAAGAGTGTTAAAGTCATGTTTTCAACAGTTTTCATCTTTTTTGATCAGGGCCATGTCAGGAAACACAAATATGACAGGAACAAGAGTTTTGCAAAGAAAGCTTTATTCTGACACACAAGCCATCCTAGGAACATTAAATGAGTGTCAAAGTAATGTTTTCAACAGTTCTCATCCATTATGATCAGGGCCATCCCAGGAAACACAAATATGACAGGAACATGAGTTTTGCAAAGAAAGCTTTATTCTGACACACAAGCCATGCTGGGAACATGAAATGAGTGTTAAAGTCATGTTTTCAACAGTTCTCATCTTTTTTGATCAGGGCCATGTCAGGAAACACAAATATGACAGGAATATGAGTTTTGCAAAGAAAGCATTATTCTGACACACAAGCCATTCTAGGAACATAAAACAAGTGTTAAAGTCACGTTTTCAACATTTCTCATCTTTTCTGATCAGGGCCATCTCAGGAAACCCAATTCTGACATGAAGATGAGTTGTGCAAAGAAAGCTTTATTCTGACACACAAGCCATCCTAGGAACGTTAAATGAGTGTCAAAGTAATGTTTTCAACAGTTCTCATCTTTTTTGATCAGGGCCATGTCAGGAAACACAAATATGACAGAAACAAGAGTTTTGCAAAGAAAGCTTTATTCTGACACACAAGCCATCCTCGGAACATGAAATGACTGTTAAAATAATGTTTTCAACATTTCTCATCTTTTTTGATCAGGGCCATGTCAGGAAACACATTTCTGACAGGAATATGAGTTTTGCAAAGAAAGCTTTATTCTGACACACAAAGCCATCCATGGAACATGAAATGAGTGTTAAAGTCATGTTTTCAACAGTTCTCATGTTTTTTGATCAGGGCCATGTCAGGAAACACAAATATGACAGGAACAAGAGTTTTGCAAAGAAAGCTTTATTCTGACACACAAGCAATCCTAGGAACATACAACAAGTGTTAAAGTCATGTTTTCAACAGTTCTCATCTTTTTTAATCAGGGCCATGTCAGGAAACACAAATATGAAAGGAACAAGAGTTTTGCAAAGAATGCTTTATTCTGACACACAAGCCATCCTCGGATCATGAAATGAGTGTTAAAATAATGTTTTCAACATTTCTCATCTTTTTTGATCAGGGCCATTTCAGGAAACACAAATATGACAGGAATATGAGTTTTGCAAAGAAAGCTTTATTCTGACACACAAGCCATTCTAGGAACATGAAATGAGTGTTAAAGTAATGTTTTCAACATTTCTCATCTTTTCTGATCAGGGCCATCTCAGGAAACACAATTCTGACATGAACAAGAGTTTTGCAAAGAAAGCTTTATTCTGACACACAAGCCATCCTCGGAACATGAAATAAGTGTTAAAGTAAAGTTTTTCAACAGTTCTCATCTTTTTTGATCAGGGCCATGTCAGGAAACACAAATATGACAGGAATATGAGTTTTGCAAAGAAAGCATTATTCTGACACACAAGCCATTCTAGGAACATAAAACAAGTGTTAAAGTCATGTTTTCAACAGTTCTCATCTTTTTTGATCAGGGCCATGTCAGGAAACACAAATATGACAGGAACAAGAGTTTTGCAAAGAAAGCTTTATTCTGACACACAAGCCATCCTCGGAACATGAAATGAGTGTTAAAATAATGTTTTCAACATTTCTCATCTTTTTTGATCAGGGCCATGTCAGGGAACACATTTCTGACAGGAATATGAGTTTTGCAAAGAAAGCTTTATTCTGACACACAAAGCCATCCATGGAACATAAAATGAGTGTTAAAGTAATGTTTTCAACATTTCTCATCTTTTCTGATCAGGGCCATTTCAGGAAACACAAATATGACAGGAACAAGAGTTTTGCAAAGAAAGCTTTATTCTGACACACAAGCCATGCTGGGAACATGAAATAAGTGTTAAAGTAAAGTTTTCAACAGTTCTCATCTTTTTTGATCAGGGCCATGTCAGGAAACACAAATATGACAGGAATATGAGTTTTACAAAGAAAGCTTTATTCTGACACACAAGCCATTCTAGGAAAATAAAACAAGTGTTAAAGTCATGTTTTAACAGTTCTCATCTTTTTGATCAGGGCCATGTCAGGAAACACAAATATGACAGGAACAGAGTTTTGCAAAGAAAGCTTTATTCTGACACACAAGCCATCCTCGGAACATGAAATGAGTGTTAAATAATGTTTTCAACATTTCTCATCTTTTTTGATCAGGGCCATGTCAGGAAACACATTCTGACAGGAATATGAGTTTTGCAAAGAAGCTTTATTCTGACACACAAGCCATCCTGGAACATGAAATGAGTGTTAAAGTAATGTTTTCAACAGTTCTCATTTTTTTGATCAGGGCCATGTCAGGAAACACAAATCTGACAGGAACATGAGTTTTGCAAAGAAAGCTTTATTCTGACACACAAAGCCATCCTGGAACATGAAATGAGTGTTAAAGTCATGTTTTCAACAGTTCTCATCTTTTTTGATCAGGGCCATGTCAGGAAACCAAATATGACAGGAACAAGAGTTTTGCAAAGAAAGCTTTATTCTGACACACAAGCCATCCTAGGAACATAAAACAGTGTTAAAGTCATGTTTTCAACAGTTCTCATCTTTTTTGATCAGGGCCATGTCAGGAAACACAAATCTGACAGGAACATGAGTTTTGCAAAGAAAGCTTTATTCTGGGAACATAAAACAAGTGTTAAAGTCATGTTTTAAACAGTTTTCATCTTTTTCGATCAGGGCCATGTCAGGAAACACAAATATGACAGGAACAAGAGTTTTGCAAAGAAAGCTTTATTCTGACACACAAGCCATCCTCGGAACATGAAATGAGTGTTAAAATAATGTTTTCAACATTTCTCATCTTTTTTGATCAGGGCCATGTCAGGAAATACATTTCTGACAGGAATATGAGTTTTGCAAAGAAAGCTTTATTCTGACACACAAAGCCATCCTAGGAACATGAAATGAGTGTTAAAGTAATGTTTTCAACAGTTCTCATTTTTTTGATCAGGGACATGTCAGGAAACACAAATCTGACAGGAGCATGAGTTTGCAAAGAAAGCTTTGTTCTGACACACAAGCCATCCTAGGAACATGAAATGAATGTTAAACTCGTGTTTTCAACAGTTTTCATCTTTTTAGATCAGGGCCAAGTCAGGAAACACAAATCTAACAGGAACAAGAGTTTTGCAAAGAAAGCTTTATTCTGATACACAAGCCATCCTAGGAACATTAAATTAAAGTTAAAGTCATGTTTTCAACAGTTCTCATCTTTTTTGATCAGGGCCAAGCCAGGAAACACAAATCTGACAGGAACATGAGTTTTGCAAAGAAAGCTTTATTCTGACACACAAGCCATCCTAGGAACATGAAATGAGTGTTAAAGTCATGTTTTCAACAGCTCTCATCTTTTTTGATCAGGGACATGTTCTAGGAACATAAACTCGTTAATGTTAAACTCGTGTTTTCAACAGTTCTCATCTTTTTAGATCAGGGCCAAGTCAGGAAACACAAATCTAACAGGAACAAGAGTTTTGCAAAGAAAGCTTTATTCTGACACACAAGCCATCCTAGGAACATTAAATTAAAGTTAAAGTCATGTTTTCAACAGTTCTCATTTTTTTTGATCAGGGACATGTCAGGAAACACAAATCTGACAGGAACATGAGTTTTGCAAAGAAAGCTTTATTCTTACACAAAAGCAATCCTAGGAACATAAAACAAGTGTTAAAGTCATGTTTTCCACAGTTCTCATCTTTTTTGATCAGGGCCATGTCAGGAAACACAAATATGACAGGAACATGAGTTTTGCAATGAAAGCTTTATTCTGATACACAAAGCCAACCAAGGAACATGAAATGAGTGTTAAAGTAATGTTTTCAACACTTCTCATCTTTTTTGATCAGGGCCATGTCAGGAAACACAAATCTGACAGGAACATGAGTTTTGCAATGAAAGCTTTATTCTGACACACAAGCCATCCTAGGAACATGAAATGAGTGTTAAAGTAATGTTTTCAACATTTCTCATCTTTTTTGATCAGGGCCATGTCAGGAAACACAATCTGACAGGAACATGAGTTTTGCAAAGAAAGCTTTATTCTGACACACAAGCCATCCTAGAACATAAAACAAGTGTTAAAGTCATGTTTTCAACGGTTCTCATCTTTTTTGATCAGGGCCATGTCAGGAAACACAATTCTGACAGGAATATGAGTTTTGCAAAGAAAGCTTTATTCTGACACACAAAGCCATCCAAGGAACATGAAATGAGTGTAAAGTAATGTTTTCAACAGTTCTCATCTTTTCTGATCAGGGCCATGTCAGGAAACACAATTCTGACAGGAACATGAGTTGTGCAAAGAAAGCTTTATTCTGACACAAAAGCAATCCTAGGAACATGAAATGAGTGTTAAAGTAATGTTTTCAACAGTTCTCATTTTTTTGATCAGGGACATGTCAGGAAACACTAATCTGACAGGAACATGAGTTTTGCAAAGAAAGCTTTATTCTGACACACAAAGCCATCCAAGGAACATTAAATAAGTGTTAAAGTCATGTTTTCAACAGTTCTCATCTTTTTTGATCAGGGCCATGTCAGGAAACACAATTCTGAAAGGAATATGAGTTTTGCAAAGAAAGCTTTATTCTGACACACAAAGCCATCCAAGGAACATTAAATAAGTGTTAAAGTCATGTTTTCAACAGTTCTCATCTTTTTTGATCAGGGACATGTCAGGAAACACAAATCTGACAGGAACATGAGTTTTGCAAAGAAAGCTTTATTCTTACACAAAAGCAATCCTAGGAATATAAAACAAGTGTTAAAGTCATGTTTTCCACAGTTCTCATCTTTTTTGATCAGGGCCATGTCAGGAAACACAAATATGACAGGAACATGAGTTTTGCAAAGAAAGCTTTATTCTGACACACAAGCCATCCAGGAACATGAAATGAGTGTTAAAGTAATGTTTTCAACAGTTCTCATCTTTTTTGATCAGGGCCATGTCAGGAAACACAAATATGACAGGAATATGAGTTTTGCAAAGAAAGCTTTATTCTGACACACAAGCCATCCTAGGAACATGAAATAAGTGTTAAAGTAATGTTTTCAACAGTTCTCATCTTTTTGATCAGGGCCATGTCAGGAAACACAATTCTGACAGGAATATGAGTTTTGCAAAGAAAGCTTTATTCTGACACACAAAGCCATCCTAGGAACATTAAATAAGTGTTAAAGTCATGTTTTCAACAGTTCTCATCTTTTTTGATCAGGGACATGTCAGGAAACACAAATCTGACAGGAACATGAGTTTTGCAAAGAAAGCTTTATTCTGACACACAAGCAATCCTAGGAACATAAAACAAGTGTTAAAGTCATGTTTTCAACAGTTCTCATCTTTTTTGATCAGGGCCATGTCAGGAAACACAATATGACAGGAACATGAGTTTTGCAAAGAAAGCTTTATTCTGACACACAAGCCATCCTAGGAACATGAAATAAGTGTTAAAGTAATGTTTTCAACAGTTCTCATCTTTTTTGATCAGGGCCATGTCAGGAAACACAAATATGACAGGAACATGAGTTTTGCAAAGAAAGCTTTATTCTGACACACAAGCCATCCTAGGAACATGAAATGAGTGTTAAAGTAATGTTTTCAACAGTTCTCATCTTTTTGATCAGGGCCATGTCAGGAAACACAAATCTGACAGGAATATGAGTTTTGCAAAGAAAGCTTTATTCTGACACAAAGCCATCCTGGAACATGAAATGAGTGTTAAAGTAATGTTTTCAACATTTCTCATCTTTTTTGATCAGGGCCATGTCAGGAAACACAAATATGACAGGAACAATGAGTTTTGCAAAGAAAGCTTTATTCTGACACACAAGCCATCCTAGGAACATAAATGAGTGTTAAAGTAATGTTTTCAACAGTTCTCATCTTTTTTGATCAGGGCCATGTCAGGAAACACAAATCTGACAGGAATATGAGTTTTGCAAAGAAAGCTTTATTCTGACACACAAGCCATCTAGGAACATGAAATGAGTGTTAAAGTAATGTTTTCAACAGTTCTCAGCTTTTATGATCAGGGCCATGTCAGGAAACACAAATCTGACAGGAATATGAGTTTTGCAAAGAAAGCTTTATTCTGACACACAAAGCCATCCATGGAACATGAAATGAGTGTTAATGTAATGTTTTCAACATTTCTCATCTTTTTTGATCAGGGCCATGTCAGGAAACAAAAATATGACAGGAACAAGAGTTTTGCAAAGAAAGCTTTATTCTGACACACAAGCCATCCTCGGAAAACATTAAATGAGTGTTAAAGTAATGTTTTCAACATTTCTCATCTTTTTTGATCAGGGCCATGTCAGGAAACACATTTCTGACAGGAATATGAGTTTTGCAAAGAAAGCTTTATTCTGACACACAAGCCATCCTGGAACATGAAATGAGTGTTAAAGTCATGTTTTCAACAGTTCTCATCTTTTTTGATCAGGGCCATGTCAGGAAACACAAATATGACAGGAACAAGAGTTTTGCAAAGAAAGCTTTATTCTGACACACAAGCCATCCTAGGAACATGAAATGAGTGTTAAAGTATGTTTTCAACATTTCTCATCTTTTTTGATCAGGGCCATGTCAGGAAACACAAATATGACAGGAACATGAGTTTTGCAAAGAAAGCTTTATTCTGACACACAAGCCATCCTAGGAACATGAAATGAGTGTTAAAGTAATGTTTTCAACATTCTCATCTTTTTTGATCAGGGCCATGTCAGGAAACACAATTATGACAGGAACAAGAGTTTTGCAAAGAAAGCTTTATTCTGACACACAAGCCATCCTAGGAACATGAATAAGTGTTAAAGTAATGTTTTCAACAGTTCTCATCTTTTTTGATCAGGGCCATGTCAGGAAACACAAATATGACAGGAACATGAGTTTTGCAAAGAAAGCTTTATTCTGACACACAAGCCATCCTAGGAACATAAAACAAGTGTTAAAGTCATGTTTTCAACAGTTCTCATCTTTTTTGATCAGGGCCATGTCAGGAAACACAAATATGACAGGAACAAGAGTTTTGCAAAGAAAGCTTTATTCTGACACACAAGCCATCCTAGGAACATGAAATGAGTGTTAAAGTAATGTTTTCAACAGTTCTCATCTTTTTTGATCAGGGCCATGTCAGGAAACACAAATATGACAGGAACAAGAGTTTTGCAAAGAAAGCTTTATTCTGACACACAAGCCATCCTCGGAACATGAAATGAGTGTTAAAATAATGTTTTCAACATTTCTCATCTTTTTTGGTCAGGGACGTGTCAGGAAACACATTTCTGACAGGAATATGAGTTTTGCAAAGAAAGCTTAATTCTGACACAAAAGCCATTCTAGGAACATGAAATAAGTGTTAAAGTAATGTTTTCAACATTTCTCATCTTTTTGATCAGGGCCATGTCAGGAAACACAATTCTGACAGGAACATGAGTTTTGCAAAGAAAGCTTTATTCTGACACAAAGCATCCTAGGAACATAAAACAAGTGTTAAAGTCATGTTTTCAACAGTTCTCATCTTTTTTGATCAGGGCCATGTCAGGAAACACAAATATGACAGGAACAAGAGTTTTGCAAAGAAAGCTTTATTCTGACACACAAGCCATCCTAGGAACATGAAATGAGTGTTAAAGTAATGTTTTCAACAGTTCTCATCTTTTCTGATCAGGGCCATGTCAGGAAACACATTTCTGACAGGAATATGAGTTTTGCAAAGAAAGCTTTATTCTGACACACAAAGCCATCCATGGAACATGAAATGAGTGTTAAAGTAATGTTTTCAACATTTCTCATCTTTTCTGATCAGGGCCATGTCAGGAAACACAATTCTGACAGGAACATGAGTTTTGCAAAGAAAGCTTTATTCTGACACAAAAGCCATTCTAGGAACATAAAACAAGTGTTAAAGTAATGTTTTCAACAGTTTTCATCTTTTTTGATCAGGGCCATGTCAGGAAACACAAATATGACAGGAATATGAGTTTTGCAAAGAAAGCATTATTCTAACACACAAGCCATTCTTGTAACATAAAACAAGTGTTAAAGTAATGTTTTAAACAGTTCTCATCTTTTTTGATCAGGGCCATGTCAGGAAACACAAATATGACAGGAACAAGAGTTTTGTAAAGAAAGCTTTATTCTGACACACAAGCCATCCTAGGAACATGAAATAAGTGTTAAAGTAATTTTTCAACAGTTCTCATCTTTTTTGATCAGGGCCATGTCAGGAAACACAAATATGACAGGAATATGAGTTTTGCAAAGAAAGCTTTATTCTGACACACAAAGCCATCCAAGGAACATTAAATAAGTGTTAAAGTCATGTTTTCAACAGTTCTCATCTTTTTTGATCAGGGCCATTTCAGGAAACACAATTCTGACAAAAGTATGAGTTTTGCAAAGAAAGCTTTATTCTGACACACAAAGCCATCCAAGGAACATGAAATGAGTGTTAAAGTAATGTTTTCAACAGTTCTCATCTTTTCTGATCAGGGCCATGTCAGGAAACACAATTCTGACAGGAATATGAGTTTTGCAAAGAATGCTTTCTTCTGACACACAAAGCCATCCATGGAACATGAAATGAGTGTTAAAGTAATGTTTTCAACAGTTCTAATTTTTTTTGATCAGGGACATGTCAGGAAACACAAATCTGACAGGAAAATGAGTTTTGCAAAGAAAGCTTTATTCTGACACAAAAGCAATCCTAGGAACATAAAACAAGTGTTAAAGTCATGTTTTCAACAGTTCTAATCCTTTTTGATCCGGGCCATGTCAGGAAACACAAATATGACAGGAACATGAGTTTTGCAAAGAAAGCTTTATTCTGACACACAAGCCATCCTAGGAACATAAAACAAGTGTTAAAGTCATGTTTTCAACAGTTCTCATCTTTTTTTGATCAGGGCCATGTCAGGAAACACAAATATGACAGGAATTGAGTTTTGCAAAGAAAGCTTTATTCTGACACACAAGCCATTCTAGGAACATAAAAAGTGTTAAAGTCATGTTTTCAACAGTTCTCATCTTTTTTGATCAGGGCCATGTCAGGAAACACAATATGACAGGAACATGAGTTTTGCAAAGAAAGCTTTATTCTGACACACAAGCCATCCTAGGAACATTAAATGAGTGTTAAAGTAATGTTTTCAACAGTTCTCATCTTTTTTGATCAGGGCCATCCAGGAAACACAAATATGACAGGAACATGAGTTTTGCAAAGAAAGCTTTATTCTGACACACAAGCCATCTAGGAACATGAAATGAGTGTTAAAGTATGTTTTCAACAGTTCTCATCTTTTTTGATCAGGGCCATGTCAGGAAACACAAATATGACAGGAATATGAGTTTTGCAAAGAAAGCATTATTCTGACACACAAGCCATTCTAGGAACATAAAACAAGTGTTAAAGTCATGTTTTCACAACATTTCTCATCTTTTTTGATCAGGGCCATGTCAGGAAACCAATTCTGACAGGAAGAAGTTGTGCAAAGAAAGCTTTATTCTGACACACAAGCCATCCTAGGAACGTTAAATGAGTTTCAAAGTAATGTTTTCAACAGTTCTCATCTTTTTTGATCAGGGCCATGTCAGGAAACACAAATATGACAGAAACAAGAGTTTTGCAAAGAAAGCTTTATTCTGACACACAAGCCATCCTGGAACATGAAATGAGTGTTAAAGTAATGTTTTCAACATTTCTCATCTTTTTTGATCAGGGCCATGTCAGGAAACACATTTCTGACAGGAATATGAGTTTTGCAAAGAAAGCTTTATTCTGACACACAAGCCATCCTGGAACATGAAATGAGTGTTAAAGTCATGTTTTCAACAGTTCTCATGTTTTTTGATCAGGGCCATGTCAGGAAACACAAATATGACAGGAACAAGAGTTTTGCAAAGAAAGCTTTATTCTGACACACAAGCAATCCTAGGAACATACAACAAGTGTTAAAGTCATGTTTTCAACAGTTCTCATCTTTTTTAATCAGGGCCATGTCAGGAAACACAAATATGAAAGGAACAAGAGTTTTGCAAAGAATGCTTTATTCTGACACACAAGCCATCCTCGGATCATGAAATGAGTGTTAAAATAATGTTTTCAACATTTCTCATCTTTTTTGATCAGGGCCATTTCAGGAAACACAAATATGACAGGAATATGAGTTTTGCAAAGAAAGCTTTATTCTGACACACAAGCCATTCTAGGAACATGAAATAAGTGTTAAAGTAAAGTTTTTCAACAGTTCTCATCTTTTTTGATCAGGGCCATGTCAGGAAACACAATTCTGACAGAACAAGAGTTTTGCAAAGAAAGCTTTATTCTGACAAACAAGCCATGCTAGGAACATGAAATAAGTGTTAAAGTAAAGTTTTTCAACAGTTCTCATCTTTTTTGATCAGGGCCATGTCAGGAAACACAAATATGACAGGAATATGAGTTTTGCAAAGAAAGCATTATTCTGACACACAAGCCATTCTAGGAACATAAAACAAGTGTTAAAGTCATGTTTTCAACAGTTCTCATCTTTTTTGATCAGGGCCATGTCAGGAAACACAAATATGACAGGAACAAGAGTTTTGCAAAGAAAGCTTTATTCTGACACACAAGCCATCCTCGGAACATGAAATGAGTGTTAAAGTAATGTTTTCAACATTTCTCATCTTTTTTGATCAGGGCCATGTCAGGAAACACAATTCTGACAGGAACATGAGTTTTGCAAAGAAAGCTTTATTCTGACACACAAGCCATCCTGGAACATAAATGAGTGTTAAAGTAATGTTTTCAACATTTCTCATCTTTTTGATCAGGGCCATGTCAGGAAACACAAATATGACAGGAACATGAGTTTTGCAAAGAAAGCTTTATTCTGACACACAAGCCATCCTAGGAACATGAAATAAGTGTTAAAGTAATGTTTTCAACAGTTCTCATCTTTTTTGATCAGGGCCATGTCAGGAAACACAAATATGACAGGAAATGAGTTTTGCAAAGAAAGCTTTATTCTGACACACAAGCCATCCTAGGAACATAAAACAGTGTTAAAGTCATGTTTTCAACAGTTCTCATCTTTTTTGATCAGGGCCATGTCAGGAAACACAAATATGACAGGAACATGAGTTTTGCAAAGAAAGCTTTATTCTGACACACAAGCCATCCTAGGAACATGAAATGAGTGTTAAAGTAATGTTTTCAACATTTCTCATCTTTTTTGATCAGGGCCATGTCAGGAAACACAATTCTGACAGGAAATGAGTTTTGCAAAGAAAGCTTTATTCTGACACACAAGCCATCCTGGAACATGAAATGAGTGTTAAAGTCATGTTTTCAACAGTTCTCATCTTTTTTGATCAGGGCCATGTCAGGAAACACAAATATGACAGGAACATGAGTTTTGCAAAGAAAGCTTTATTCTGACACACAAAGCCATCCATGGAACATGAAATGAGTGTTAAAGTCATGTTTTCAACAGTTCTCATGTTTTTTGATCAGGGCCATGTCAGGAAACACAAATATGACAGGAACAAGAGTTTTGCAAAGAAAGCTTTATTCTGACACACAAGCAATCCTAGGAACATACAACAAGTGTTAAAGTCATGTTTTCAACAGTTCTCATCTTTTTTAATCAGGGCCATGTCAGGAAACACTAATCTGACAGGAACATGAGTTTTGCAAAGAAAGCTTTATTCTGGGAACATAAAACAAGTGTTAAAGTCATGTTTTAAACAGTTTTCATCTTTTTCGATCAGGGCCATGTCAGGAAACACAAATATGACAGGAACAAGAGTTTTGCAAAGAAAGCTTTATTCTGACACACAAGCCATCCTCGGAACATGAAATGAGTGTTAAAATAATGTTTTCAACATTTCTCATCTTTTTTGATCAGGGCCATGTCAGGAAACACAAATCTGACAGGACATGAGTTTTGCAAAGAAAGCTTTATTCTGACACACAAAGCCATCCTAGGAACATAAATGAGTGTTAAAGTATGTTTTCAACAGTTCTCATCTTTTTTGATCAGGGCCATGTCAGGAAACACAAATCTGACAGGAACATGAGTTTTGCAAAGAAAGCTTTATTCTGACACACAGCCATCCTAGGAACATGAAATAAAGTTAAAGTCATGTTTTCAACAGTTCTCATCTTTTTTGATCAGGGCCATGTCAGGAAACACAAATCTGACAGGAACATGAGTTTTGCAAAGAAAGCTTTATTCTGACACACAAGCCATCTAGGAACATGAAATGAGTGTTAAAGTCATGTTTTCAACAGCTCTCATCTTTTTTGATCAGGGACATGTTCTAGGAACATAAACTCGTTAATGTTAAACTCGTGTTTTCAACAGTTCTCATCTTTTTAGATCAGGGCCAAGTCAGGAAACACAAATCTAACAGGAACAAGAGTTTTGCAAAGAAAGCTTTATTCTGACACACAAGCCATCCTAGGAACATTAAATTAAAGTTAAAGTCATGTTTTCAACAGTTCTCATTTTTTTTTATCAGGGACATGTCAGGAAACACAAATCTGACAGGAACATGAGTTTTGCAAAGAAAGCTTTATTCTTACACAAAAGCAATCCTAGGAACATAAAACAAGTGTTAAAGTCATGTTTTCCACAGTTCTCATCTTTTTTGATCAGGGCCATGTCAGGAAACACAAATATGCCAGGAACATGAGTTTTGCAATGAAAGCTTTATTCTGATACACAAAGCCAACCAAGGAACATGAAATGAGTGTTAAAGTCATGTTTTCAACAGTTCTCATCTTTTTTGATCAGGGCCAAGCCAGGAAACACAAATCTGACAGGAACATGAGTTTTGCAAAGAAAGCTTTATTCTGACACACAAAGCCATCCATGGAACATGAAATGAGTGTTAAAGTAATGTTTTCAACATTTCTCATCTTTTCTGATCAGGGTCATGTCAGGAAACACAATTCTGACAGGAACATGAGTTTTGCAAAGAAAGCTTAATTCTGACACAAAAGCCATCCTAGGAACATAAAACAAGTGTTAAAGTCATGTTTTCAACAGTTCTCATCTTTTTTGATCAGGGCCATGTCAGGAACACAATTCTGACAGGAATATGAGTTTTGCAAAGAAAGCTTTATTCTGACACACAAAGCCATCCTAGGAACATGAAATGAGTGTTAAAGTAATGTTTTCAACAGTTCTCATCTTTTTGATCAGGGCCATGTCAGGAAACACAATTCTGACAGGAACATGAGTTTTGCAAAGAAAGCTTTATTCTGACACACAAGCCATCCTAGGAACATGAAATGAGTGTTAAAGTAATGTTTTCAACAGTTCTCATCTTTTTTGATCAGGGCATGTCAGGAAACACAAATATGACAGGAACATGAGTTTTGCAAAGAAAGCTTTATTCTGACACACAAGCCATCCTAGGAACATGAAATAAGTGTTAAAGTCATGTTTTCAACAGTTCTCATCTTTTTTGATCAGGGCCATGTCAGGAAACACAAATTCTGACAGGAACATGAGTTTTGCAAAGAAAGCTTTATTCTGACACACAAGCCATCCTAGGAACATGAAATAAGTGTTAAAGTCATGTTTTCAACAGTTCTCATCTTTTTTGATCAGGGCCATGTCAGGAAACACAAATATGACAGGAACATGAGTTTTGCAAAGAAAGCTTTATTCTGACACAAAGCCATCCTAGGAACATAAAACAGTGTTAAAGTCATGTTTTCAACAGTTTCTCATCTTTTTGATCAGGGCCATGTCAGGAAACACAAATATGACAGGAACATGAGTTTTGCAATGAAAGCTTTATTCTGATACACAAAGCCAACCAAGGAACATGAAATGAGTGTTAAAGTAATGTTTTCAACACTTCTCATCTTTTTTGATCAGGGCCATGTCAGGAAACACAAATATGACAGGAATATGAGTTTTGCAAAGAAAGCTTTATTCTGACACACAAAGCCATCCAAGGAACATTAAATAAGTGTTAAAGTCATGTTTTCAACAGTTCTCATCTTTTTTGATCAGGGCCATGTCAGGAAACACAATTCTGAAAGGAATATGAGTTTTGCAAAGAAAGCTTTATTCTGACACACAAAGCCATCCAAGGAACATTAAATAAGTGTTAAAGTCATGTTTTCAACAGTTCTCATCTTTTTGATCAGGGCCATGTCAGGAAACACAATATGACAGGAACATGAGTTTTGCAAAGAAAGCTTTATTCTGACACAAAAGCAATCCTAGGAACATAAACAAGTGTTAAAGTCATGTTTTCAACAGTTCTCATCTTTTTGATCAGGGCCATGTCAGGAAACACAAATATGACAGGAATGAGTTTTGCAAAGAAAGCTTTATTCTGACACACAAGCCATCCTAGGAACATGAAATAGTGTTAAAGTAATGTTTTCAACAGTTCTCATCTTTTTTTATCAGGGCCATGTCAGGAACACAATTCTGACAGGAACATGAGTTTTGCAAAGAAAGCTTTATTCTGACACACAAGCCATCCTGGAACATGAAATGAGTGTTAAAGTAATGTTTTCAACAGTTCTCATCTTTTTTGATCAGGGCCATGTCAGGAAACACAAATATGACAGGAACATGAGTTTTGCAAAGAAAGCTTTATTCTGACACACAAGCCATCCTAGGAACATGAATGAGTGTTAAAGTAATGTTTTCAACAGTTCTCATCTTTTTTGATCAGGGCCATGTCAGGAAACACAAATCTGACAGGAATGAGTTTTGCAAAGAAAGCTTTATTCTGACACACAAGCCATCCTGGAACATGAAATGAGTGTTAAAGTAATGTTTTCAACAGTTCTCATCTTTTTGATCAGGGCCATGTCAGGAAACACAAATTGACAGGAACATGAGTTTTGCAAAGAAAGCTTTATTCTGACACACAAAGCCATCCTAGGAACATGAAATGAGTGTTAAAGTATGTTTTCAACAGTTCTCATCTTTTTTGATCAGGGCCATGTCAGGAAACACAAATCTGACAGGAACATGAGTTTTGCAAAGAAAGCTTTATTCTGACACACAAGCCATCTAGGAACATGAAATGAGTGTTAAAGTAATGTTTTCAACATTTCTCATCTTTTTTGATCAGGGCCATGTCAGGAAACACAAATCTGACAGGAACATGAGTTTTGCAAAGAAAGCTTTATTCTGACACACAAGCCATCCTGGAACATGAAATGAGTGTTAAAGTATGTTTTCAACATTTCTCATCTTTTTTGATCAGGGCCATGTCAGGAAACACAAATATGACAGAACAAGAGTTTTGCAAAGAAAGCTTTATTCTGACACACAAGCCATCCTAGGAACATGAAATGAGTGTTAAAGTAATGTTTTCAACATTTCTCATCTTTTTTGATCAGGGCCATGTCAGGAAACACAAATCTGACAGGAATATGAGTTTTGCAAAGAAAGCTTTATTCTGACACACAAAGCCATCCAGGAACATGAAATGAGTGTTAAAGTCATGTTTTCAACAGTTCTCATCTTTTTGATCAGGGCCATGTCAGGAAACACAATATGACAGGAACATGAGTTTTGCAAAGAAAGCTTTATTCTGACACACAAGCCATCCTAGAACATGAAATGAGTGTTAAAGTAATGTTTTCAACATTTCTCATCTTTTTTGATCAGGGCCATGTCAGGAAACACAAATATGACAGGAATATGAGTTTTGCAAAGAAAGCTTTATTCTGACACACAAGCCATCCTAGGAACATGAAATGAGTGTTAAAGTAATGTTTTCAACAGTTCTCATCTTTTTTGATCAGGGCCATGTCAGGAAACAAAAACACATCTGACAGGAACAGAGTTTTGCAAAGAAAGCTTTATTCTGACACACAAGCCATCCTAGAACATGAAATAAGTGTTAAAGTAAAGTTTTTCAACAGTTCTCATCTTTTTTGATCAGGGCCATGTCAGGAAACACAAATATGACAGGAATATGAGTTTTGCAAAGAAAGCATTATTCTGACACACAAGCCATTCTAGGAACATAAAACAAGTGTTAAAGTCATGTTTTCAACAGTTCTCATCTTTTTTGATCAGGGCCATGTCAGGAAACACAAATATGACAGGAACAAGAGTTTTGCAAAGAAAGCTTTATTCTGACACACAAGCCATCCTCGGAACATGAAATGAGTGTTAAAGTAATGTTTTCAACAGTTCTCATTTTTTTGATCAGGGACATGTCAGGAAACACTAATCTGACAGGAACATGAGTTTTGCAAAGAAAGCTTTATTCTGACACACAAGCCATCCTAGAACATAAATGAGTGTTAAAGTAATGTTTTCAACATTTCTCATCTTTTTTGATCAGGGCCATGTCAGGAAACACAAATCTGACAGGAATATGAGTTTTGCAAAGAAAGCTTTATTCTGACACACAAGCCATCCTGGAACATGAAATGAGTGTTAAAGTAATGTTTTCAACATTTCTCATCTTTTTTGATCAGGGCCATGTCAGGAAACACATTCTGACAGGAACATGAGTTTTGCAAAGAAAGCTTTATTCTGACACAAAAGCCATCCTAGAACATAAAACAAGTGTTAAAGTCATGTTTTCAACAGTTCTCATCTTTTTTGATCAGGGCCATGTCAGGAAACAAATATGACAGGAACATGAGTTTTGCAAAGAAAGCTTTATTCTGACACACAAGCCATCCTAGGAACATGAAATGAGTGTTAAAGTAATGTTTTCAACAGTTCTCATCTTTTTGATCAGGGCCATGTCAGGAAACACAAATCTGACAGGAACATGAGTTTTGCAAAGAAAGCTTTATTCTGACACACAAAGCCATCCTGGAACATGAAATGAGTGTTAAAGTAATGTTTTCAACATTTCTCATCTTTTTGATCAGGGCCATGTCAGGAAACACAATTCTGACAGGAACATGAGTTTTGCAAAGAAAGCTTTATTCTGACACAAAAGCCATCCTAGGAACATAAAACAAGTGTTAAAGTAATGTTTTCAACAGTTCTCATCTTTTTTGATCAGGGCCATGTCAGGAAACACAATATGACAGGAACATGAGTTTTGCAAAAAAGCTTTATTCTGACACACAAGCCATCCTAGGAACATAAAAACAAGTGTTAAAGTAATGTTTTCAACAGTTCTCATCTTTTTTGATCAGGGCCATGTCAGGAAACACAAATATGACAGGAACATGAGTTTTGCAAAGAAAGCTTTATTCTGACACACAAGCCATCCTAGGAACATGAAATAAGTGTTAAAGTAATGTTTTCAACAGTTCTCATCTTTTTTGATCAGGGCCATGTCAGGAAACACAAATATGACAGGAATATGAGTTTTGCAAAGAAAGCTTTATTCTGACACACAAGCCATCCAGGAACATGAAATAAGTGTTAAAGTCATGTTTTCAACAGTTCTCATCTTTTTTGATCAGGGCCATGTCAGGAAACACAATATGACAGGAATATGAGTTTTGCAAAGAAAGCTTTATTCTGACACACAAGCCATCCAGGAACATGAAATGAGTGTTAAAGTATGTTTTCAACAGTTCTCATCTTTTTGATCAGGGCCATGTCAGGAAACACAATTCTGACAGGATATGAGTTTTGCAAAGAAAGCTTTATTCTGACACACAAAGCCATCCTGGAACATGAAATGAGTGTTAAAGTAATGTTTTCAACAGTTCTCATTTTTTTGATCAGGGCATGTCAGGAAACACAAATATGACAGGAAAATGAGTTTTGCAAAGAAAGCTTTATTCTGACACACAAGCCATCCTAGGAACATAAAACAAGTGTTAAAGTCATGTTTTCAACAGTTCTCATCTTTTTGATCAGGGCCATGTCAGGAAACACAAATATGACAGGAACAAGAGTTTTGCAAAGAAAGCTTTATTCTGACACACAAGCCATCCTAGGAACATAAAACAAGTGTTAAAGTCATGTTTTCAACAGTTCTCATCTTTTTGATCAGGGCCATGTCAGGAACACAAATATGACAGGAATATGAGTTTTGCAAAGAAAGCTTTATTCTGACACACAAGCCATCCTAGGAACATAAAAGAGTGTTAAAGTCATGTTTTCAACAGTTTTCATCTTTTTTGATCAGGGCCATGTCAGGAAACACAAATATGACAGGAACATGAGTTTTGCAAAGAAAGCTTTATTCTGACACACAAGCCATCCTAGGAACATTAAATGAGTGTCAAAGTAATGTTTTCAACAGTTTTCATCTTTTTTGATCAGGGCCATGTCAGGAAACACAAATATGACAGGAACATGAGTTTTGCAAAGAAAGCTTTATTCTGACACACAAGCCATGCTGGGAACATGAAATGAGTGTTAAAGTCATGTTTTCAACAGTTCTCATCTTTTTTGATCAGGGCCATGTCAGGAAACACAAATATGACAGGAATATGAGTTTTGCAAAGAAAGCATTATTCTGACACACAAGCCATTCTAGGAACATAAACAAGTGTTAAAGTCATGTTTTCAACATTTCTCATCTTTTTTGATCAGGGCCATGTCAGGAAACACAATATGACAGGAACATGAGTTTTGCAAAGAAAGCTTTATTCTGACACACAAGCCATCCTAGGAACATTATGAGTGTTAAAGTTGTTTTCAACAGTTCTCATCTTTTTTGATCAGGGCCATGTCAGGAAACACAAATATGACAGAACAAGTTTTGCAAAGAAAGCTTTATTCTGACACACAAGCCATCCTAGGAACATGAAATGAGTGTTAAAGTAATGTTTTCAACATTTCTCATCTTTTTTGATCAGGGCCATGTCAGGAAACACAATTCTGACAGGAATATGAGTTTTGCAAAGAAAGCTTTATTCTGACACACAAACCATCCATGAACATGAAATGAGTGTTAAAGTCATGTTTCAACAAGTTCTCATGTTTTTTGATCAGGGCCATGTCAGGAAACACAAATATGACAGGAACAAGAGTTTTGCAAAGAAAGCTTTATTCTGACACACAAGCAATCCTAGGAACATACAACAAGTGTTAAAGTCATGTTTTCAACAGTTCTCATCTTTTTTAATCAGGGCCATGTCAGGAAACACAAATATGAAAGGAACAAGAGTTTTGCAAAGAATGCTTTATTCTGACACACAAGCCATCCTCGGATCATGAAATGAGTGTTAAAATAATGTTTTCAACATTTCTCATCTTTTTTGATCAGGGCCATTTCAGGAAACACAAATATGACAGGAATATGAGTTTTGCAAAGAAAGCTTTATTCTGACACACAAGCCATTCTAGGAACATGAAATGAGTGTTAAAGTAATGTTTTCAACATTTCTCATCTTTTCTGATCAGGGCCATCTCAGGAAACACAATTCTGACATGAACAAGAGTTTTGCAAAGAAAGCTTTATTCTGACACACAAGCCATCCTCGGAACATGAAATGAAGTTAAAGTAATGTTTTCAACAGTTCTCATCTTTTTTGATCAGGGCATGTCAGGAAACACAAATATGACAGGAACATGAGTTTTGCAAAGAAAGCTTTATTCTGACACACAAGCCATCCTAGGAACATGAAATGAGTGTTAAAGTAATGTTTTCAACAGTTCTCATCTCTTTTTGATCAGGGCCATGTCAGGAAACACAAATCTGACAGGAATATGAGTTTTGCAAAGAAAGCTTTATTCTGACACACAAGCCATCCAGGAACATGAAATGAGTGTTAAAGTAATGTTTTCAACATTCTCATCTTTTTTGATCAGGGCCATGTCAGGAACACAATTCTGACAGGAACATGAGTTTTGCAAAGAAAGCTTTATTCTGACACACAAGCAATCCATCCTGAACATAAAACAGTGTTAAAGTAATGTTTTCAACAGTTCTCATCTTTTTTGATCAGGGCCATGTCAGGAAACACAAATATGACAGGAACAAGAGTTTTGCAAAGAAAGCTTTATTCTGACACACAAAGCCATCCAGGAACATGAAATGAGTGTTAAAGTAATGTTTTCAACAGTTCTCATCTTTTTTGATCAGGGCCATGTCAGGAAACACAAATCTGACAGGAATATGAGTTTTGCAAAGAAAGCTTTATTCTGACACACAAGCCATCCTGGAACATGAAATGAGTGTTAAAGTAATTTTTCAACATTTCTCATCTTTTTTGATCAGGGCCATGTCAGGAAACACAAATTGACAGGAACATGAGTTTTGCAAAGAAAGCTTTATTCTGACACACAAGCCATCCTAGGAACATAAAACAAGTGTTAAAGTAATGTTTTCAACAGTTCTCATCTTTTTTGATCAGGGCCATGTCAGGAAACACAAATATGACAGGAATATGAGTTTTGCAAAGAAAGCTTTATTCTGACACACAAGCCATCCTGGAACATAAACAAGTGTTAAAGTATGTTTTCAACAGTTCTCATCTTTTTTGATCAGGGCCATGTCAGGAAACACAATATGACAGGAACATGAGTTTTGCAAAGAAAGCTTTATTCTGACACACAAGCCATCTAGGAACATGAAACAAGTGTTAAAGTAATGTTTTCAACAGTTCTCATCTTTTTTGATCAGGGCCATGTCAGGAAACACAAATATGACAGAACATGAGTTTTGCAAAGAAAGCTTTATTCTGACACACAAGCCATCCGGAACATGAAATAGTGTTAAAGTAATGTTTTCAACAGTTCTCATCTTTTTGATCAGGGCCATGTCAGGAAACACAATTCTGACAGGAATATGAGTTTTGCAAAGAAAGCTTTATTCTGACACACAAAGCCATCCTAGGAACATGAAATGAGTGTTAAAGTAATGTTTTCAACAGTTCTCATCTTTTTTGATCAGGGCCATGTCAGGAAACACATTATGACAGGAATATGAGTTTTGCAAAGAAAGCTTTATTCTGACACACAAAGCCATCCTGGAACATGAAATGAGTGTTAAAGTAATGTTTTCAACAGTTCTCATCTTTTTTGATCAGGGCCATGTCAGGAAACACAAATCTGACAGGAAATGAGTTTTGCAAAGAAAGCTTTATTCTGACACACAAGCCATCCTAGGAACATAAAACAGTGTTAAAGTAATGTTTTCAACAGTTCTCATCTTTTTGATCAGGGCCATGTCAGGAAACACAAATATGACAGGAACATGAGTTTTGCAAAGAAAGCTTTATTCTGACACACAAGCCATCTAGGAACATAAACAAGTGTTAAAGTCATGTTTTCAACAGTTCTCATCTTTTTTGATCAGGGCCATGTCAGGAAACACAAATATGACAGGAACATGAGTTTTGCAAAGAAAGCTTTATTCTGACACACAAGCCATCCTAGGAACATGAAATGAGTGTTAAAGTAATGTTTTCAACAGTTCTCATCTTTTTTGATCAGGGCCATGTCAGGAAACACAAATATGACAGGAACATGAGTTTTGCAAAGAAAGCTTTATTCTGACACACAAGCCATCCTAGGAACATGAAATGAGTGTTAAAGTATGTTTTCAACATTTCTCATCTTTTTTGATCAGGGCCATGTCAGGAAACACATTATGACAGGAACATGAGTTTTGCAAAGAAAGCTTTATTCTGACACACAAGCCATCCTAGGAACATGAAATGAGTGTTAAAGTAATGTTTTCAACAGTTCTCATCTTTTTTGATCAGGGCCATGTCAGGAAACACAAATATGACAGGAATTGAGTTTTGCAAAGAAAGCTTTATTCTGACACACAAGCCATCCTAGGAACATAAAAAAGTGTTAAAGTCATGTTTTCAACAGTTCTCATCTTTTTGATCAGGGCCATGTCAGGAAACACAATATGACAGGAACAGAGTTTTGCAAAGAAAGCTTTATTCTGACACACAAGCCATCCTAGGAACATGAATGAGTGTTAAAGTAATGTTTTCAACAGTTCTCATCTTTTATCAGGGCCATGTCAGGAAACACAAATATGACAGGAACATGAGTTTTGCAAAGAAAGCTTTATTCTGACACACAAAGCCATCCTAGGAACATGAAATGAGTGTTAAAGTAATGTTTTCAACATTTCTCATCTTTTTTGATCAGGGCCATGTCAGGAAACACAAATCTGACAGGAACATGAGTTTTGCAAAGAAAGCTTTATTCTGACACACAAGCCATCCTGGAACATGAAATGAGTGTTAAAGTAATGTTTTCAACATTTCTCATCTTTTTGATCAGGGCCATGTCAGGAAACACAAATATGACAGGAACATGAGTTTTGCAAAGAAAGCTTTATTCTGACACACAAGCCATCCTAGGAACATAAACAAGTGTTAAAGTCATGTTTTCAACAGTTCTCATCTTTTTTGATCAGGGCCATGTCAGGAAACACAAATATGACAGAACAGAAAGTTTTGCAAAGAAAGCTTTATTCTGACACACAAGCCATCCTAGGAACATGAAATGAGTGTTAAAGTAATGTTTTCAACATTTCTCATCTTTTTTGATCAGGGCCATGTCAGGAAACACAAATATGACAGGAACATGAGTTTTGCAAAGAAAGCTTTATTCTGACACACAAAGCCATCCAGGAACATGAAATGAGTGTTAAAGTAATGTTTTCAACATTTCTCATCTTTTTTGATCAGGGCCATGTCAGGAAACACAATCTGACAGGAACATGAGTTTTGCAAAGAAAGCTTTATTCTGACACAAAGCCATTCTAGGAACATAAAACAAGTGTTAAAGTAATGTTTTCAACAGTTTCTCATCTTTTTGATCAGGGCCATGTCAGGAAACACAAATATGACAGGAACTGAGTTTTGCAAAGAAAGCTTTATTCTGACACACAAGCCATTCTAGGAACATAAACAAGTGTTAAAGTAATGTTTTAAACAGTTCTCATCTTTTTTGATCAGGGCCATGTCAGGAAACACAAATATGACAGGAACATGAGTTTTGCAAAGAAAGCTTTATTCTGACACACAAGCCATCCTAGGAACATGAAATAAGTGTTAAAGTAATGTTTTCAACAGTTCTCATCTTTTTTGATCAGGGCCATGTCAGGAAACACAAATATGACAGGAATATGAGTTTTGCAAAGAAAGCTTTATTCTGACACACAAAGCCATCCTAGGAACATTAAATAAGTGTTAAAGTCATGTTTTCAACAGTTCTCATCTTTTTTGATCAGGGCCATTCAGGAAACACAATATGACAGGAACATGAGTTTTGCAAAGAAAGCTTTATTCTGACACACAAGCCATCCTAGGAACATGAAATGAGTGTTAAAGTAATGTTTTCAACAGTTCTCATCTTTTTTGATCAGGGCCATGTCAGGAAACACAAATCTGACAGGAACATGAGTTTTGCAAAGAAAGCTTTATTCTGACACACAAGCCATCCAGGAACATGAAATGAGTGTTAAAGTAATGTTTTCAACAGTTCTCATCTTTTTTGATCAGGGCCATGTCAGGAAACACAAATATGACAGAAATGAGTTTTGCAAAGAAAGCTTTATTCTGACACAAAGCCATCCTAGGAACATAAAAAGTGTTAAAGTCATGTTTTCAACAGTTCTCATCTTTTTTGATCAGGGCCATGTCAGGAAACACAAATATGACAGGAACATGAGTTTTGCAAAGAAAGCTTTATTCTGACACACAAAGCAATCCTAGGAACATAAAACAAGTGTTAAAGTAATGTTTTCAAACAGTTCTCATCTTTTTTGATCAGGGCCATGTCAGGAAACACAAATATGACAGGAATATGAGTTTTGCAAAGAAAGCTTTATTCTGACACACAAGCCATCCTAGGAACATAAAACAGTGTTAAAGTCATGTTTTCAACAGTTCTCATCTTTTTTGATCAGGGCCATGTCAGGAAACACAAATATGACAGGAACATGAGTTTTGCAAAGAAAGCTTTATTCTGACACACAAGCCATCTAGGAACATTAAATGAGTGTTAAAGTAATGTTTTCAACAGTTCTCATCTTTTTTGATCAGGGCCATGTCAGGAAACACAATATGACAGGAACATGAGTTTTGCAAAGAAAGCTTTATTCTGACACACAAGCCATCCTGGAACATGAAATGAGTGTTAAAGTAATGTTTTCAACAGTTCTCATCTTTTTTGATCAGGGCCATGTCAGGAAACACAAATATGACAGGAACATGAGTTTTGCAAAGAAAGCTTTATTCTGACACACAAGCCATCCTAGGAACATAAAACAGTGTTAAAGTCATGTTTTCAACATTTCTCATCTTTTTTGATCAGGGCCATGTCAGGAAACACAATTCTGACAGGAACATGAGTTTTGCAAAGAAAGCTTTATTCTGACACACAAGCCATCCTAGAACATGAAATGAGTGTTAAAGTAATGTTTTCAACAGTTCTCATCTTTTTGATCAGGGCCATGTCAGGAAACACAATATGACAGGAACAAGAGTTTTGCAAAGAAAGCTTTATTCTGACACACAAGCCATCCTAGGAACATGAAATGAGTGTTAAAGTAATGTTTTCAACATTTCTCATCTTTTTTGATCAGGGCCATGTCAGGAAACACAAATCTGACAGGAATATGAGTTTTGCAAAGAAAGCTTTATTCTGACACACAAGCCATCCTGGAACATGAAATGAGTGTTAAAGTCATGTTTTCAACAGTTCTCATTTTTTGATCAGGGCCATGTCAGGAAACACAAATATGACAGGAACATGAGTTTTGCAAAGAAAGCTTTATTCTGACACACACAATCTAGGAACATAAAACAGTGTTAAAGTAATGTTTTCAACAGTTCTCATCTTTTATGATCAGGGCCATCTCAGGAAACACAATTATGACAGGAACATGAGTTTTGCAAAGAAAGCTTTATTCTGACACACAAGCCATCCTAGGAACATGAAATGAGTGTTAAAGTAATGTTTTCAACATTTCTCATCTTTTTTGATCAGGGCCATATCAGGAAACACAAATTTGACAGGAACATGAGTTTTGCAAAGAAAGCTTTATTCTGACACAAAAGCCATCCTAGGAACATGAAATGAGTGTTAAAGTAATGTTTTCAACAGTTCTCATCTTTTTTGATCAGGGCCATGTCAGGAAACACATTTCTGACAGGAATATGAGTTTTGCAAAGAAAGCTTTATTCTGACACACAAGCCATGCTGGGAACATGAAATAAGTGTTAAAGTAATTTTTTCAACAGTTCTCATCTTTTTTGATCAGGGCCATGTCAGGAAACACAATATGACAGGAACATGAGTTTTGCAAAGAAAGCTTTATTCTGACACACAAGCCATCTAGGAACATAAACAAGTGTTAAAGTCATGTTTCAACAGTTCTCATCTTTTTTGATCAGGGCCATGTCAGGAAACAAATATGACAGGAACATGAGTTTTGCAAAGAAAGCTTTATTCTGACACACAAGCCATCCTAGGAACATGAAATGAGTGTTAAAGAATGTTTTCAACAGTTCTCATCTTTTTTGATCAGGGCCATGTCAGGAAACACAATCTGACAGGAACATGAGTTTTGCAAAGAAAGCTTTATTCTGACACACAAGCCATCCTAGGAACATGAAATGAGTGTTAAAGTAATGTTTTCAACAGTTCTCATCTTTTTTGATCAGGGCCATGTCAGGAAACACAAATCTGACAGGAACATGAGTTTTGCAAAGAAAGCTTTATTCTGACACACAAGCCATCTGGAACATGAAATGAGTGTTAAAGTATGTTTTCAACATTTCTCATCTTTTTTGATCAGGGCCATGTCAGGAAACACAATATGACAGGACATGAGTTTTGCAAAGAAAGCTTTATTCTGACACAAAGCCATCCTAGGAACATAAAACAAGTGTTAAAGTAATGTTTTCAACAGTTCTCATCTTTTTTGATCAGGGCCATGTCAGGAAACACAAATATGACAGGAAATGAGTTTTGCAAAGAAAGCTTTATTCTGACACACAAGCCATCCTAGGAACATGAAATGAGTGTTAAAGTAATGTTTTCAACAGTTCTCATCTTTTGATCAGGGCCATGTCAGGAAACACAATTCTGACAGGAACATGAGTTTTGCAAAGAAAGCTTTATTCTGACACACAAAGCCATCCTGGAACATGAAATGAGTGTTAAAGTAATGTTTTCAACATTTCTCATCTTTTTTGATCAGGGCCATGTCAGGAAACACAAATCTGACAGGACATGAGTTTTGCAAAGAAAGCTTTATTCTGACACACAAGCCATTCTAGGAACATAAAACAAGTGTTAAAGTAATGTTTTCAACAGTTCTCATCTTTTTTGATCAGGGCCATGTCAGGAAACACAATATGACAGGACATGAGTTTTGCAAAGAAAGCTTTATTCTGACACACAAGCCATCCTAGGAACATAAAACAGTGTTAAAGTAATGTTTTCAACAGTTCTCATCTTTTTTGATCAGGGCCATGTCAGGAAACACAATATGACAGGAACATGAGTTTTGCAAAGAAAGCTTTATTCTGACACACAAGCCATCCTAGGAACATGAAATAAGTGTTAAAGTAATGTTTTCAACAGTTCTCATCTTTTTTGATCAGGGCCATGTCAGGAAACACAAATATGACAAATATGAGTTTTGCAAAGAAAGCTTTATTCTGACACACAAGCCATCCTAGGAACATGAAATGAGTGTTAAAGTAATGTTTTCAACAGTTCTCATCTTTTTTGATCAGGGCCATGTCAGGAAACACAATTCTGACAGGAATATGAGTTTTGCAAAGAAAGCTTTATTCTGACACACAAGCCATCCTGGAACATGAAATGTGTTAAGTAATGTTTTCACAGTTCTCATCTTTTTTTGATCAGGGCCATGTCAGGAAACACAAATATGACAGGAACAATGTTTTTGCAAAGAAAGCTTTATTCTGACACAAAGCCATCCTAGGAACATAAAACAGTGTTAAAGTAATGTTTTCAACATTTCTCATCTTTTTTGATCAGGGCCATGTCAGGAAACACAAATATGACAGGAACATGAGTTTTGCAAAGAAAGCTTTATTCTGACACACAAGCCATCCTAGGAACATAAATGAGTGTTAAAGTAATGTTTTCAACAGTTCTCATCTTTTTTGATCAGGGCCATGTCAGGAAACACAAATATGACAGGAATTGAGTTTTGCAAAGAAAGCTTTATTCTGACACACAAGCCATCCTAGGAACATAAAACAGTGTTAAAGTCATGTTTTCAACAGTTCTCATCTTTTTTGATCAGGGCCATGTCAGGAAACACAAATATGACAGGAACATGAGTTTTGCAAAGAAAGCTTTATTCTGACACACAAGCCATCCTAGGAACATGAAATGAGTGTTAAAGTAATGTTTTCAACAGTTCTCATCTTTTTGATCAGGGCCATGTCAGGAAACACAAATATGACAGGAACATGAGTTTTGCAAAGAAAGCTTTATTCTGACACACAAGCCATCCTAGGAACATGAAATGAGTGTTAAAGTAATGTTTTCAACAGTTCTCATCTTTTTGATCAGGGCCATGTCAGGAAACACAAATATGACAGGAATATGAGTTTTGCAAAGAAAGCTTTATTCTGACACACAAGCCATCCTAGGAACATAAAACAAGTGTTAAAGTAATGTTTTCAACAGTTCTCATCTTTTTTGATCAGGGCCATGTCAGGAAACACAAATTCTGACAGGAATATGAGTTTTGCAAAGAAAGCTTTATTCTGACACACAAGCCATCCTAGGAACATGATGATGTTAAAGTAAAGTTTTCAACAGTTCTCATCTTTTTTGATCAGGGCCATATCAGGAAACACAAATTTGACAGGAACATGAGTTTTGCAAAGAAAGCTTTATTCTGACACAAAAGCCATCCTAGGAACATGAAATCAGTGTTAAAGTAATGTTTTCAACATTTCTCATCTTTTTTGATCAGGGCCATGTCAGGAAACACATTTCTGACAGGAATATGAGTTTTGCAAAGAAAGCTTTATTCTGACACACAAAGCCATCCATGGAACATGAAATGAGTGTCAAAGTAATGTTTTCAACAGTTCTCATCTTTTTTGATCAGGGCCATGTCAGGAAACACAAATATGACAGAAACAAGAGTTTTGCAAAGAAAGCTTTATTCTGACACACAAGCCATCCTCGGAACATAAACAGTGTTAAAGTAATGTTTTCAACAGTTCTCATCTTTTTATCAGGGCCATGTCAGGAAACACAATATGACAGGAACATGAGTTTTGCAAAGAAAGCTTTATTCTGACACACAAGCCATCCTAGGAACATGAAATGAGTGTTAAAGTAATGTTTTCAACAGTTCTCATCTTTTTTGATCAGGGCCATGTCAGGAAACACAAATATGACAGGAACATGAGTTTTGCAAAGAAAGCTTTATTCTGACACACAAGCCATTCTAGGAACATGAAATAGTGTTAAAGTATGTTTTCAACATTTCTCATCTTTTTTGATCAGGGCCATGTCAGGAAACACAATTCTGACAGGAACATGAGTTTTGCAAAGAAAGCTTTATTCTGACACACAAGCCATCCTAGGAACATGAAATGATGTTTAAAGTAATGTTTTCAACAGTTCTCATCTTTTTTGATCAGGGCCATGTCAGGAAACACAAATATGACAGGAACATGAGTTTTGCAAAGAAAGCTTTATTCTGACACACACAAGCCATCCTAGGAACATGAAACAAGTGTTAAAGTAATGTTTTCAACAGTTCTCATCTTTTTTGATCAGGGCCATGTCAGGAAACACAAATATGACAGGAACATGAGTTTTGCAAAGAAAGCTTTATTCTGACACACAAGCCATCCTAGGAACATGAAATGAGTGTTAAAGTAATGTTTTCAACAGTTCTCATCTTTTTTGATCAGGGCCATGTCAGGAAACACAAATATGACAGGAACATGAGTTTTGCAAAGAAAGCTTTATTCTGACACACAAGCCAT
>JAOTQM010000278.1:0-67277 GCA_026939265.1 Oreonectes daqikongensis | reverse complement strand
CTCATCTTTTTTGTTCAGGGCATGTCAGGAAACAAAATCTGACAGGAACATGAGTTTTGCAAAGAAAGCTTTTTCTGACACACAAGCCATCCTAGGAACATGAAATGAGTGTTAAAGTAATGTTTTCATCAGTTCTCATCTTTTTTGTTCAGGGACATGTCAGGAAACACAAATCTGACAGGAACATGAGTTTTGCAAAGAAAGCTTTATTCTGACACACAAGGCCATCTAGGAACATGAAATGAGTGTTAAAGTAATGTTTTCATCAGTTCTCATCTTTTTCGTTCAGGGACATGTCAGGAAACACAAATCTGACAGGAACATGAGTTTTGCAAAGAAAGCTTTTTTCTGACACACAGCCATCCTAGGAACATGAAATGAGTGTTAAAGTAATGTTTTCATCAGTTCTCATCTTTTCGTTCAGGACATGTCAGGAAACACAAATCTGACAGGAACATGAGTTTTGCAAAGAAAGCTTTTTTCTGTCACACAAGCCATCCTAGGAACATGAAATGAGTGTTAAAGTAATGTTTTAATCAGTTCTCATCTTTTTCGTTCAGGGACATGTCAGGAAACACAAATCTGACAGGAACATGAGTTTTGCAAAGAAAGCTTTTTTCTTACACACAAGGCCATCCTAGGAACATAAAATGAGTGTTAAAGTAATGTTTTCTACAGTTCTCATCTTTTTTGTTCAGGGCATGTCAGGAAACACAAATCTGACAGAACATGAGTTTTGCAAAGAAAGCTTTATTCTGACACTCATACCATTCTAGGAACATGAAATCTGTTAAAGTAATGTTTTCATCAGTTCTCATCTTTTCGTTCAGGGACATGTCAGGAAACACAAATCTGACAGGAACATGAGTTTTGCAAAGAAAGCTTTTTTCTGTCACACAAGCCATCCTAGGAACATGAAATGAGTGTTAAAGTAATGTTTTCATCAGTTCTCATCTTTTTTGTTCAGGGCCATGTCAGGAAACACAAATCTGACAGGAACATGAGTTTTGCAAAGAAAGCTTTATTCTGACACACAAGCCATCCTAGGAACATGAAATGAGTGTTAAAGTAATGTTTTCTACAGTTCTCATCTTTTTTGTTCAGGACATGTCAGGAAACACAAATCTGACAGGAACATGAGTTTTGCAAAGAAAGCTTTATTCTGACACTCAATACCATTCTAGGAACATGAAATAACTGTTAAAGTAATGTTTTCATCAGTTCTCATCTTTTTCGTTCAGGGCATGTCAGGAAACACAAATCTGACAGGAACATGAGTTTTGCAAAGAAAGCTTTTTTCTGTCACACAAGCCATCCTAACAACATGAAATGAGTGTTAAAGTAATGTTTTCATCAGTTCTCATCTTTTTCGTTCAGGGACATGTCAGGAAACACAAATCTGACAGGAACATGAGTTTTGCAAAGAAAGCTTTTTCTTACACACAAGGCCATCCTAGGAACATAAATGAGTGTTAAAGTAATGTTTTCTACAGTTCTCATCTTTTTGATCAGGGCCATGTCAGGAAACACAAATCTGACAGGAACATGAGTTTTGCAAAGAAAGCTTTATTCTGACACTCAATACCATTCTAGGAACATAAATAACTGTTAAAGTAATGTTTTCATCAGTTCTCATCTTTTTCGTTCAGGGACATGTCAGGAAACACAAATCTGACAGGAACATGAGTTTTGCAAAGAAAGCTTTATTCTGACACACAATACCATCCTAGGAACATGAAATAAGTGTTAAAGTAATGTTTTCATCAGTTCTCATCTTTTTTCGTTCAGGGACATGTCAGGAAACACAAATCTGACAGGAACATGAGTTTTGCAAAGAAAGCTTTTTCTGTCACACAAGCCATCCTAGGAACATGAAATGAGTGTTAAAGTAATGTTTCATCAGTTCTCATCTTTTCGTTCAGGGACATGTCAGGAAACACAAATCTGACAGGAACATGAGTTTTGCAAAGAAAGCTTTTTTCTGACACTACACCAATCCATTCTAGGAACATGAAATGAGTGTTAAAGTAATGTTTTCATCAGTTCTCATCTTTTCGTTCAGGGCCATGTCAGGAAACACAAATCTGACAGGAACATGAGTTTTGCAAAGAAAGCTTTTTTCTGTCACACACAGCCATCCTAACACATGAATGAGTGTTAAAGTAATGTTTTCATCAGTTCTCATCTTTTTCGTTCAGGGACATGTCAGGAAACACAAATCTGACAGGAACATGAGTTTTGCAAAGAAAGCTTTTTCTGTCACACAAGCCATCCTAACAACATGAAATGAGTGTTAAAGTAATGTTTTCATCAGTTCTCATCTTTTTCGTTCAGGGACATGTCAGGAAACACAAATCTGACAGGAACATGAGTTTTGCAAAGAAAGCTTTTTTCTTACACACAAGGCCATCCTAGGAACATAAAATGAGTGTTAAAGTAATGTTTTCTACAGTTCTCATCTTTTTGATTAGGGCCATGTCAGGAAGACAAATCTGACAGGAACATGAGTTTTGCAAAGAAAGCTTTATTCTGACACTCAATACCATTCTAGGAACATGAAATAACTGTTAAAGTAATGTTTTCATCAGTTCTCATCTTTTTCGTTCAGGGACATGTCAGGAAACACAAATCTGACAGGAACATGAGTTTTGCAAAGAAAGCTTTTTTCTTACACAGGCCATCCTAGGAACATAGAATGAGTGTTAAAGTAATGTTTTCTACAGTTCTCATCTTTTTTGTTAGGGCATGTCAGGAAACACAAATCTGACAGGAACATGAGTTTTGCAAAGAAAGCTTTTTCTGACACTCAATACCATTCTAGGAACATGAAAATGAGTGTTAAAGTAATGTTTCTACAGTTCTCATCTTTTTTGTTCAGGGCATGTCAGGAAACACAAATCTGACAGGAACATGAGTTTTGCAAAGAAAGCTTTATTCTGACACTCAATACCATTCTAGGAACATGAAATAACTGTTAAAGTAATGTTTTCATCAGTTCTCATCTTTTTCGTTCAGGGCATGTCAGGAAACACAAATCTGACAGGAACATGAGTTTTGCAAAAAAGCTTTTTTCTGTCACACAAGCCATCCTAACAACATGAAATGAGTGTTAAAGTAATGTTTTAATCAGTTCTCATCTTTTTCGTTCAGGGACATGTCAGGAAACACAAATCTGACAGGAACATGAGTTTTGCAAAGAAAGCTTTTTTCTTACACACAAGGCCATCCTAGGAACATAAAATGAGTGTTAAAGTAATGTTTTCTACAGTTCTCATCTTTTTGATCAGGGCCATGTCAGGAAAGACAAATCTGACAGGAACATGAGTTTTGCAAAGAAAGCTTTATTCTGACACTCAATACCATTCTAGGAACATGAAATAACTGTTAAAGTAATGTTCATCAGTTCTCATCTTTTTCGTTCAGGGACATGTCAGGAAACACAAATCTGACAGGAACATGAGTTTTGCAAAGAAAGCTTTTTTCTGTCACACAAGCCATCCTAACAACATGAAATGAGTGTTAAAGTAATGTTTTCATCAGTTCTCATCTTTTTTGTTCAGGGACATGTCAGGAAACACAAATCTGACAGGAACATGAGTTTTGCAAAGAAAGCTTTTTCTTACACACAGGCCATCCTAGGAACATAAAATGAGTGTTAAAGTAATGTTTTCTACAGTTCTCATCTTTTTTGATAGGGCCATGTCAGGAAACACAAATCTGACAGGAACATGAGTTTTGCAAAGAAAGCTTTATTCTGACACTCAATACCATTCTAGGAACATGAAATAACTGTTAAAGTAATGTTTTCATCAGTTCTCATCTTTTTCGTTCAGGGACATGTCAGGAAACACAAATCTGACAGGAACATGAGTTTTGCAAAGAAAGCTTTTTTCTGTCACACAAGCCATCCTAACAACATGAAATGAGTGTTAAAGTAATGTTTTCATCAGTTCTCATCTTTTTCGTTCAGGACATGTCAGGAAACACAAATCTGACAGGAA
This sequence comes from Oreonectes daqikongensis, assembly GCA_026939265.1. Lineage (NCBI taxonomy): Eukaryota > Metazoa > Chordata > Actinopteri > Cypriniformes > Nemacheilidae > Oreonectes > Oreonectes daqikongensis. Next base: position 63,276 of record JAOTQM010000278.1, on the reverse strand, counting down.
CATGAGTTTTGCAAAGAAAGCTTTTTCTGTCACACAAGCCATCCTAACATAAAATGAGTGTTAAAGTAATGTTTTATCAGTTCTCATCTTTTTGTTCAGGGACATGTCAGGAAACACAAATCTGACAGGAACATGAGTTTTGCAAAGAAAGCTTTTATTCTGACACTCATACATTCTAGGAACATGAAAACTGTTAAAGTAATGTTTTCATCAGTTCTCAACTTTTTCGTTCAGGGGCATGTTAAAGTAATGTTTTAATCAGTTCTCATCTTTTTCGTTCAGGGACATGTCAGGAACACAAATCTGACAGGAACATGAGTTTTGCAAAGAAAGCTTTTTTCTTACACACAGGCCATCCTAGGAACATGAAATGAGTGTTAAAGTAATGTTTTCATCAGTTCTCATCTTTTTCGTTCAGGGACATGTCAGGAAACACAAATCTGACAGGAACATGAGTTTTGCAAAGAAAGCTTTTTTCTGTCACACAAGCCATCCTAGGAACATGAAATGAGTGTTAAAGTAATGTTTTCATCAGTTCTCATCTTTTTGATTCAGGGACATGTCAGGAAACACAAATCTGACAGGAATGAGTTTTGCAAAGAAAGCTTTTTTCTGTCACACAAGCCATCCTAGGAACATGAAATGAGTGTTAAAGTAATGTTTTCATCAGTTCTCATCTTTTTCGTTCAGGGACATGTCAGGAAACACAAATCTGACAGGAACATGAGTTTTGCAAAAGAAAGCTTATTCTGACACTCAATACCATTCTAGGAACATGAAATAACTGTTAAAGTAAGTTTTCATCAGTTCTCATCTTTTTCGTTCAGGGACATGTCAGGAAACACAAATCTGACAGGAACATGAGTTTTGCAAAGAAAGCTTTTTTCTGTCACACAAGCCATCCTAACAACATGAAATGAGTGTTAAAGTAATGTTTTCATCAGTTCTCATCTTTCGTTCAGGGACATGTCAGGAAACACAAATCTGACAGGAACATGAGTTTGCAAAGAAAGCTTTTTCTGACACACAGGCCATCCTAGGAACATGAAATGAGTGTTAAAGTAATGTTTTCAACAGTTCTCATTTTTTTGATTAGGGCCATGTCAGGAAAGACAAATCTGACAGGAACATGAGTTTTGCAAAGAAAGCTTTATTCTGACACTCAATACCATTCTAGGAACATAAAATAACTGTTAAAGTAATGTTTTCATCAGTTCTCATCTTTTTCGTTCAGGGACATGTCAGGAAACACAAATCTGACAGGAACATGAGTTTTGCAAAGAAAGCTTTTTCTTACACACAGGCCATCTAGGAACATAGAATGAGTGTTAAAGTAATGTTTTCTCAGTTCTCATCTTTTTTGTTCAGGGACATGTCAGGAAACACAAATCTGACAGGAACATGAGTTTTGCAAAGAAAGCTTTTTTCTTACACACAGGCCATCCTAGGAACATAAAATGAGTGTTAAAGTAATGTTTTCATCAGTTCTCATCTTTTTTATTAGGGCCAAGTCAGGAAAACAAATCTGACAGGAACATGAGTTTTGCAAAGAAAGCTTTTTCTGTCACACAAGCCATCCTAGGAACATGAAATGAGTGTTAAAGTAATGTTTTCATCAGTTCTCATCTTTTTCGTTCAGGGACATGTCAGGAAACACAAATCTGACAGGAACATGAGTTTTGCAAAGAAAGCTTTTTTCTGTCACACAAGCCATCCTAACAACATGAAATGAGTGTTAAAGTAATGTTTTCATCAGTTCTCATCTTTTTCGATCAGGGCATGTCAGGAAACACAAATCTGACAGGAACATGAGTTTTGCAAAGAAAGCTTTTTTCTTACACACAAGGCCATCTAGGAACATAAAATGAGTGTTAAAGTAATGTTTTCTACAGTTCTCATCTTTTTGATTCAGGGCCAAGTCAGGAAACACAAATCTGACAGGAACATGAGTTTTGCAAAGAAAGCTTTATTCTGACACTCAATACTATTCTAGGAACATGAAATTACTGTTAAAGTAATGTTTTCATCAGTTCTCATCTTTTTAGTTCAGGGACATGTCAGGAAACACAAATCTGACAGGAACATGAGTTTTGCAAAGAAAGCTTTTTTCTTACACACAAGGCCATCCTAGGAACATAAAATGAGTATTAAAGTAATGTTTTCTACAGTTCTCATCTTTTTTGATTAGGGCCAAGTCAGGCAAGACAAATCTGACAGGAACATGAGTTTTGCAAAGAAAGCTTTATTCTGACACTCAATACCTTTCTAGGAACATAAAATAACTGTTAAAGTAATGTTTTCATCAGTTCTCATCTTTATCGTTCAGGGACATGTCAGGAAACACAAATCTGACAGGAACATGAGTTTTGCAAAGAAAGCTTTTTCTTACACACAGCCATCCTAGGAACATAAATGAGTGTTAAAGTAATGTTTTCATCAGTTCTCATCTTTTTTGTTAGGGACATGTCAGGAAACACAAATCTGACAGGAACATGAGTTTTGCAAAGAAAGCTTTATTCTGACACACAGGCCATCCTAGGAACATGAAATGAGTGTTAAAGTAATGTTTTCTACAGTTCTCATCTTTTTTGTAGGGACATGTCAGGAAACACAAATCTGACAGGAACATGAGTTTTGCAAAGAAAGCTTTATTCTGACACTCAAGGCATTCTAGGAACATGAAAAACTGTTAAAGTAATGTTTTCATCAGTTCTCATCTTTTTCGTTCAGGGACATGTCAGGAAACACAAATCTGACAGGAACATGAGTTTTGCAAAGAAAGCTTTTTTCTGTACACACAAGCCATCCTACAACATGAAATGAGTGTTAAAGTAATGTTTCATCAGTTCTCATCTTTTTCGTTCAGGGACATGTCAGGAAACACAAATCTGACAGGAACATGAGTTTTGCAAAGAAAGCTTTTTCTTACACACAAGGCATCCTAGGAACATAAAATGAGTGTTAAAGTAATGTTTTCTACAGTTCTCATCTTTTTTGATCAGGGCCATGTCAGGAAACACAAATCTGACAGGAACATGAGTTTTGCAAAGAAAGCTTTATTCTGACACTCAATACCATTCTAGGAACATGAAATAACTGTTAAAGTAATGTTTTCATCAGTTCTCATCTTTTTCGTTCAGGGGCATGTCAGGAAACACAAATCTGACAGGAACATAGTTTTGCAAAGAAAGCTTTTTTCTGTCACACAAGCCATCCTAACAACATGAAATGAGTGTTAAAGTAATGTTTCATCAGTTCTCATCTTTTTGTTCAGGGACATGTCAGGAAACACAAATCTGACAGGAACATGAGTTTTGCAAAGAAAGCTTTTTCTTACACACAGGCCATCCTAGGAACATAAAATGAGTGTTAAAGTAATGTTTTCTACAGTTCTCATCTTTTTTGATCAGGGCCATGTCAGGAAACACAAATCTGACAGGAACATGAGTTTTGCAAAGAAAGCTTTATTCTGACACTCAATACCATCTAGGAACATGAAATGAGTGTTAAAGTAATGTTTTCATCAGTTCTCATCTTTTTCGTTCAGGGACATGTCAGGAAACACAAATCTGACAGGAACATGAGTTTTGCAAAGAAAGCTTTTTTCTGTCACACAAGCCATCCTAGGAACATGAAATGAGTGTTAAAGTAATGTTTTCATCAGTTCTCATCTTTTTCGTTCAGGGATGTCAGGAAACACAAATCTGACAGGAACATGAGTTTTGCAAAGAAAGCTTTTTTCTGTCACACAAGCCATCCTAACAACATGAAATGAGTGTTAAAGTAATGTTTTCATCAGTTCTCATCTTTTTCGTTCAGGGACATGTCAGGAAACACAAATCTGACAGGAACATGAGTTTTGCAAAGAAAGCTTTTTTCTTACACACAAGGCCATCCTAGGAACATAAAATGAGTGTTAAAGTAATGTTTTCTACAGTTCTCATCTTTTTGATCAGGGCCATGTCAGGAAACACAAATCTGACAGGAACATGAGTTTTGCAAAGAAAGCTTTATTCTGACACTCAATACCATTCTAGGAACATGAAATAACTGTTAAAGTAATGTTTTCATCAGTTCTCATCTTTTTCGTTCAGGGACATGTCAGGAAACACAAATCTGGACAGGAACATGAGTTTTGCAAAGAAAGCTTTTTTCTGTCACACAAGCCATCCTAACAACATGAAATGAGTGTTAAAGTAATGTTTTAATCAGTTCTCATCTTTTTCGTTCAGGGACATGTCAGGAAACACAAATCTGACAGGAACATGAGTTTTGCAAAGAAAGCTTTTTTCTTACACACAAGGCCAACCTAGGAACATAAAATGAGTGTTAAAGTAATGTTTTCTACAGTTCTCATCTTTTTTGATAGGGCCATGTCAGGAAAGACAAATCTGACAGAAACATGAGTTTTGCAAAGAAAGCTTTATTCTGACACTCAATACCATTCTAGGAACATGAAATAACTGTTAAAGTAATTTTTCATCAGTTCTCATCTTTTTCGTTCAGGGGCATGTCAGGAAACACAAATCTGACAGGAACATGAGTTTTGCAAAGAAAGCTTTTTCTGTCACACAAGGCCATCCTACAACAAAATGAGTGTTAAAGTAATGTTTTTCAGTTCTCATCTTTTTGATCAGGGCCATGTCAGGAAACACAAATCTGACAGGAACATGAGTTTTGCAAAGAAAGCTTTTTCTGACACTCAATACCATTCTAGGAACAGAAAATAACTGTTAAAGTAATTTTTTCTACAGTTCTCATCTTTTTGTTAGGGCCATGTCAGGAAACACAAATCTGACAGGAACATGAGTTTTGCAAAGAAAGCTTTATTCTGACACTCAATACCATCTAGGAACATGAAATAAGTGTTAAAGTAATGTTTTCATCAGTTCTCATCTTTTTGTTCAGGGACATGTCAGGAAACACAAATCTGACAGGAACATGAGTTTTGCAAAGAAAGCTTTTTTCTGACACTCAATACCATTCTAGGAACATGAAATAGTGTTAAAGTAATGTTTTCATCAGTTCTCATCTTTTTCGTTCAGGGACATGTCAGGAAAACAAATCTGACAGGAACATGAGTTTTGCAAAGAAAGCTTTATTCTGACACTCAATACATTCTAGGAACATGAAATAATGTTAAAGTAATGTTTTCATCAGTTCTCATCTTTTTCGTTCAGGGACATGTCAGGAAACACAAATCTGACAGGAACATGAGTTTTGCAAAGAAAGCTTTTTCTGTCACACAGGCCATCCTAGGAACATAAAATGAGTGTTAAAGTAATGTTTTCATCAGTTCTCATCTTTTTGTTCAGGGACATGTCAGGAAACACAAATCTGACAGGAACATGAGTTTTGCAAAGAAAGCTTTTTTCTGACACACAAGCCATTCTAGGAACATGAAATGAGTGTTAAAGTAATGTTTTCATCAGTTCTCATCTTTTTCGTTTAGGGGCATGTCAGGAAACACAAATCTGACAGGAACATGAGTTTTGCAAAGAAAGCTTTATTCTGACACTCAATGGCCATTCTAGGAACATGAAAACTGTTAAAGTAATGTTTTCATCAGTTCTCATCTTTTTCGTTCAGGGACATGTCAGGAAACACAAATCTGACAGGAACATGAGTTTTGCAAAGAAAGCTTTTTCTGACACTCAATGCCATTCTAGGAACATGAAATGAGTTTAAAGTAATGTTTTCATCAGTTCTCATCTTTTTCGTTCAGGGACATGTCAGGAAACACAAATCTGACAGGAACATGAGTTTTGCAAAGAAAGCTTTTTCTTACACACAAGGCCATCCTAGGAACATAAAATGAGTGTTAAAGTAATGTTTTCTCAGTTCTCATCTTTTTTGATCAGGGACATGTCAGGAAAACACAAATCTGACAGGAACATGAGTTTTGCAAAGAAAGCTTTATTCTGACACTCAATACCATTCTAGGAACATGAAATAACTGTTAAAGTAATATTTTCATCAGTTCTCAACTTTTTCGTTCAGGGGCATGTCAGGAAAGTAATGTTTTAATCAGTTCTCATCTTTTTCGTTCAGGGACATGTCAGGAAACACAAATCTGACAGGAACATGAGTTTTACAAAGAAAGCTTTTTTCTTACACACAGGCCATCCTAGGAACATGAAATAACTGTTAAAGTAATGTTTTCATCAGTTCTCATCTTTTTCGTTCTGGGACATGTCAGGAAACACAAATCTGACAGGAACATGAGTTTTGCAAAGAAAGCTTTTTCTGCACACAAAGCCATCCTAGGAACATGAAATAGTGTTAAAGTAAGTAATGTTTCATCAGTTCTCATCTTTTGATTAGGGCCATGTCAGGAAACACAAATCTGACAGGAACATGAGTTTTGCAAAGAAAGCTTTTTCTGACACACAAGCCATCCTAGGAACATGAAATGAGTGTTAAAGTAATGTTTTCATCAGTTCTCATCTTTTTCGTTCAGGGACATGTCAGGAAACACAAATCTGACAGGAACATGAGTTTGCAAAGAAAGCTTTATTTTGACACTCAATACCATTCTAGGAACATGAAATAAGTGTTAAAGTAATGTTTTCATCAGTTCTCATCTTTTTCGTTCAGGGACATGTCAGGAAACACAAATCTGACAGGAACATGAGTTTTGCAAAGAAAGCTTTTTTCTGTCACACAAGCCATCCTAGGAACATGAAATGAGTGTTAAAGTAATGTTTTCATCAGTTCTCATCTTTTTCGTTCAGGGCATGTCAGGAAACACAAATCTGACAGGAACATGAGTTTTGCAAAGAAAGCTTATTTTGACACTCAATACCATTCTAGGAACATGAAATAGTGTTAAAGTAATGTTTTCATCAGTTCTCATCTTTTTCGTTCAGGGACATGTCAGGAAACACAAATCTGACAGGAACATGAGTTTTGCAAAGAAAGCTTTTTTCTGTCACACAAGCCATCCTAGGAACATGAAATGAGTGTTAAAGTAATGTTTTCTCAGTTCTCATTTTTCGTTCAGGGACATGTCAGGAAACACAAATCTGACAGGAACATGAGTTTTGCAAAGAAAGCTTTTTCTTACACACAGGCCATCCTAGGAACATGAAATGAGTGTTAAAGTAATGTTTCATCAGTTCTCATCTTTTTGTTAGGGACATGTCAGGAAACACAAATCTGACAGGAACATGAGTTTTGCAAAGAAAGCTTTTTTCTGTCACACAAGCCATCCTAGGAACATGAAATGAGTGTTAAAGTAATGTTTTCATCAGTTCTCATCTTTTTCGTTCAGGGACATGTCAGGAAACACAAATCTGACAGGAACATGAGTTTTGCAAAGAAAGCTTTATTCTGACACTCAATACATTCTAGGAACATGAAATAACTGTTAAAGTAATGTTTTCATCAGTTCTCATCTTTTTCGTTCAGGGACATGTCAGGAAACACAAATCTGACAGGAACATGAGTTTTGCAAAGAAAGCTTTTTTGTCACACAAAGCCATCCTAGGAACATGAAATGAGTGTTAAAGTAATGTTTTCATCAGTTCTCATCTTTTTGTTCAGGGACATGTCAGGAAACACAAATCTGACAGGAACATGAGTTTTGCAAAGAAAGCTTTTTCTTACACACAGGCCATCCTAGGAACATAGAATGAGTGTTAAAGTAATGTTTTCTACAGTTCTCATCTTTTTTGATTAGGGACATGTCAGGAAAGACAAATCTGACAGGAACATGAGTTTTGCAAAGAAAGCTTTATTCTGACACTCAATACCATTCTAGGAACATGAAATAACTGTTAAAGTAATGTTTTCATCAGTTCTCATCTTTTCGTTCAGGGACATGTCAGGAAACACAAATCTGACAGGAACATGAGTTTTGCAAAGAAAGCTTTTTTCTTACACACAGGCCATCCTAACAACATGAAATGAGTGTTAAAGTAATGTTTTCATCAGTTCTCATCTTTTTCGTTCAGGGACATGTCAGGAAACACAAATCTGACAGGAACATGAGTTTTGCAAAGAAAGCTTTTTTCTTACACACAGGCCATCCTAGGAACATAGAATGAGTGTTAAAGTAATGTTTTCTACAGTTCTCATCTTTTTTGATTAGGGCCAAGTCAGGAAAGACAAATCTGACAGGAACATGAGTTTTGCAAAGAAAGCTTTATTCTGACACTCAATACCATTCTAGGAACATGAAATAACTGTTAAAGTAATGTTTTCATCAGTTCTCATCTTTTTCGTTCAGGGACATGTCAGGAAAACAAAATCTGACAGGAACATGAGTTTGCAAAGAAAGCTTTTGTTTACACACAGGCCATCCTAGGAACATAGAATGAGTGTTAAAGTAATGTTTTCTCAGTTCTCATCTTTTTGATTAGGGCCATGTCAGGAAAAACAAATCTGACAGGAACATGAGTTTTGCAAAGAAAGCTTTTTTCTTACACACAGGCCATCCTAGGAACATGAAATGAGTGTTAAAGTAATGTTTTCATCAGTTCTCATCTTTTTGTTCAGGGACATGTCAGGAAACACAAATCTGACAGGAACATGAGTTTTGCAAAGAAAGCTTTATTCTGACACTCAATACCATTCTAGGAACATGAAATGAGTGTTAAAGTAATGTTTTCATCAGTTCTCATCTTTTTCGTTCAGGGCCATGTCAGGAAAACACAAATCTGACAGGAACATGAGTTTTGCAAAGAAAGCTTTTTCTGTCACACAAGCCATCCTAACAACATGAAATGAGTGTTAAAGTAATGTTTTATCAGTTCTCATCTTTTTCGTTCAGGGACATGTCAGGAAACACAAATCTGACAGGAACATGAGTTTTGCAAAGAAAGCTTTTTCTACACACAGGCCATCCTAGGAACATAAAATGAGTGTTAAAGTAATGTTTTCTACAGTTCTCATCTTTTTTGATCAGGGCCATGTCAGGAAACACAAATCTGACAGGAACATGAGTTTTGCAAAGAAAGCTTTATTCTGACACTCAATACCATTCTAGGAACATGAAATAACTGTTAAAGTAATGTTTTCATCAGTTCTCATCTTTTTCGTTCAGGGCATGTCAGGAAACACAAATCTGACAGGAACATGAGTTTTGCAAAGAAAGCTTTTTTCTGTCACACAAGCCATCCTAACAACATGAAATGAGTGTTAAAGTAATGTTTTCATCAGTTCTCATCTTTTTAGTTCAGGGACATGTCAGGAAACACAAATCTGACAGGAACATGAGTTTTGCAAAGAAAGCTTTTTCTTACACACAGGCCATCCTAGGAACATAAATGAGTGTTAAAGTAATGTTTTCTACAGTTCTCATCTTTTTTGATTAGGGCCAAGTCAGGAAAGACAAATCTGACAGGAACATGAGTTTTGCAAAGAAAGCTATTCTGACACTCAATACCATTCTAGGAACATAAAATAACTGTTAAAGTAATGTTTTCATCAGTTCTCATCTTTTTCGTTCAGGGACATGTCAGGAAACACAAATCTGACAGGAACATGAGTTTTGCAAAGAAAGCTTTTTCTGTCACACAAGCCATCCTAACAACATGAAATGAGTGTTAAAGTAATGTTTTCATCAGTTCTCATCTTTTTCGTTCAGGGACATGTCAGGAAACACAAATCTGACAGGAACATGAGTTTTGCAAAGAAAGCTTTTTTCTGTCACACAAGCCATCTAAGGAACATGAAATGAGTGTTAAAGTAATGTTTTCTACAGTTCTCATCTTTTTTGTTCAGGGACATGTCAGGAAACACAAATCTGACAGGAACAAGAGTTTTGAAAAGAAAGCTTTATTCTGACACTCAATGGCATTCTAGGAACATGAAATAACTGTTAAAGTAATATTTTCATCAGTTCTCAACTTTTTCGTTCAGGGGCATGTCAGGAAAGTAATGTTTTAATCAGTTCTCATCTTTTTCGTTCAGGGACATGTCAGGAAACACAAATCTGACAGGAACATGAGTTTTGCAAAGAAAGCTTTTTTCTTACACACAGGCCATCCTAGGAACATGAAATAACTGTTAAAGTAATGTTTTCATCAGTTCTCATCTTTTTCGTTCTGGGACATGTCAGGAAACACAAATCTGACAGGAACATGAGCTTTGCAAAGAAAGCTTTTTTCTGTCACAAAAGCCATCCTAACAACATGACATTAGTGTTAAAGTAATGTTTTCATCAGTTCTCATCTTTTTTGATTAGGGCCAAGTCAGGAAACACAAATCTGACAGGAATATGAGTTATGCAAAAAGAAAGCTTTTTTCTGTCACACAAGCCATCCTAGGAACATGAAATGAGTGTTAAAGTAATGTTTCATCAGTTCTCATCTTTTTGTTCAGGGACATGTCAGGAAACACAAATCTGACAGGAACATGAGTTTTGCAAAGAAAGCTTTATTTTGACACTCAATACCATTCTAGGAACATGAAATAACTGTTAAAGTAATGTTTTCATCAGTTCTCATCTTTTTCGTTCACGGACATGTCAGGAAACACAAATCTGACAGGAACATGAGTTTTGCAAAGAAAGCTTTTTTCTGTCACACAAGCCATCCTAACAACATGAAATGAGTGTTAAAGTAATGTTTTCATCAGTTCTCATTTTTTGTTCAGGGACATGTCAGGAAACACAAATCTGACAGGAACATGAGTTTTGCAAAGAAAGCTTTATTCTGACACTCAATACCATTCTAGGAACATGAAATGACTGTTAAAGTAATGTTTTCATCAGTTCTCATCTTTTCGTTCAGGGACATGTCAGGAAACACAAATCTGACAGGAACATGAGTTTTGCAAAGAAAGCTTTTTTCTGTCACACAAGCCATCCTAGGAACATGAAATGAGTGTTAAAGTAATGTTTTCATCAGTTCTCATCTTTTTGTTCAGGGACATGTCAGGAAACACAAATCTGACAGGAACATGAGTTTTGCAAAGAAAGCTTTTTCTTACACACAGGCCATCCTAGGAACATGAAATGAGTGTTAAAGTAATGTTTTCATCAGTTCTCATCTTTTTTGTTAGGGCCATGTCAGGAAACACAAATCTGACAGGAACATGAGTTTGCAAAGAAAGCTTTTTTCTGTCACACAAGCCATCCTAGGAACATGAAATGAGTGTTAAAGTAATGTTTTCATCAGTTCTCATCTTTTTTATTAGGGACATGTCAGGAAACACAAATCTGACAGGAACATGAGTTTTGCAAAGAAAGCTTTATTCTGACACTCAATACATCTAGGAACATGAAATGACTGTTAAAGTAATGTTTTCATCAGTTCTCGGCTTTTTCGTTCAGGGACATGTCAGGAAAAAAAATCTGATAGGAACATGAGTTTTGCAATAAAAAAGCTTTATTCTGACACTCAATACCTTTCTAGGAACATGAAATAACTGTTAAAGTAATGTTTTCATCAGTTCTCATCTTTTTCGTTCTGGGACATGTCAGGAAACACAAATCTGACAGGAACATGAGTTTTGCAAAGAAAGCTTTTTTCTGTCACACAGGCCATCCTGGGAACATAAAATGAGTGTTAAAGTAATGTTTTCATCAGTTCTCATCTTTTTAGTTCAGGGACATGTCAGGAAACACAAATCTGGCAGGAACATGAGTTTTGCAAAGAAAGCTTTTTCTGAACACAAGCCATTCTAGGAACATGAAATGAGTGTTAAAGTAATGTTTTCATCAGTTCTCATCTTTTTTGTTCAGGGCATGTCAGGAAACACAAATCTGACAGGAACATGAGTTTTGCAAAGAAAGCTTTATTCTGACACACAAGCATTCTAGGAACATGAAATGAGTGTTAAAGTAATGTTTTCATCAGTTCTCATCTTTTTCGTTCAGGGACATGTCAGGAAAACACAAATCTGACAGGAACATGAGTTTTGCAAAGAAAGCTTTTTTCTGTCACACAAAGCCATCCTAAGGAACATGAAATGAGTGTTAAAGTAATGTTTTCATCAGTTCTCATCTTTTTCGTTCAGGGACATGTCAGGAAACACAAATCTGACAGGAACATGAGTTTTGCAAAGAAAGCTTTTTTCTGTCACACAAGCCATCCTAACAACATGAAATGAGTGTTAAAGTAATGTTTTCATCAGTTCTCATCTTTTTCGTTCAGGGACATGTCAGGAAAACAAATCTGACAGGAACATGAGTTTTGCAAAGAAAGCTTTTTTCTTACACACAAGGCCACCTAGGAACATAAAATGAGTGTTAAAGTAATGTTTTCTACAGTTCTCATCTTTTTTGATAAGGGCCATGTCAGGAAAGACAAATCTGACAGGAACATGAGTTTTGCAAAGAAAGCTTTATTCTGACACTCAATACCATTCTAGGAACATGAAATAACTGTTAAAGTAATGTTTTCATCAGTTCTCATCTTTTTCGTTCAGGGACATGTCAGGAAACACAAATCTGACAGGAACATGAGTTTTGCAAAGAAAGCTTTTTTCTGTCACACAAGCCATCCTAACAACATGAAATGAGTGTTAAAGTAATGTTTTCATCAGTTCTCATCTTTTTCGTTCAGGGACATGTCAGGAAACACAAATCTGACAGGAACATGAGTTTTGCAAAGAAAGCTTTTTTCTTACACACAGGCCATCCTAGGAACATAAATAACTGTTAAAGTAATGTTTTCTACAGTTCTCATCTTTTTTGATTAGGGCCAAGTCAGGAAAGACAAATCTGACAGGAACCTGAGTTTTGCAAAGAAAGCTTTATTTTGACACTCAATACCATTCTAGGAACATGAAATAACTGTTAAAGTAATGTTTTCATCAGTTCTCATCTTTTTCGTTCTGGGACATGTCAGGAAACACAAATCTGACAGGAACATGAGTTTTGCAAAGAAAGCTTTTTTCTGTCACACAGGCCATCCTGGGAACATAAAATGAGTGTTAAAGTAATGTTTTCATCAGTTCTCATCTTTTTTGTTCAGGGACATGTCAGGAAACACAAATCTGACAGGAACAAGAGTTTTGAAAAGAAAGCTTTATTCTGAAACTCAATGCCATTCTAGGAACATGAAATGAGTGCTAAAGTAATGTTTTCATCAGTTCTCATCTTTTTTGTTTAGGGGCATATAAGGAAACACAAATCTGACAGGAACAAGAGTTTTGAAAAGAAAGCTTTATTCTGACACTCAATGGCATTCTAGGAACATGAAATAACTGTTAAAGTAATGTTTTCATCAGTTCTCATCTTTTTCGTTCAGGGACATGTCAGGAAACACAAATCTGACAGGAACATGAGTTTTGCAAAGAAAGCTTTTTTCTGTCACACAAGCCATCCTAACAACATGAAATGAGTGTTAAAGTAATGTTTTCATCAGTTCTCATCTTTTTCGCTCAGGGACATGTCAGGAAACACAAATCTGGCAGGAACATGAATTTTGCAAAGAAAGCTTTTTTCTGTCACACCAAGCCATCCTAACAACATGAAATGAGTGTTAAAGTAATGTTTTAATCAGTTCTCATCTTTTTCGTTCAGGGACATGTCAGGAAACACAAATCTGACAGGAACATGAGTTTTGCAAAGAAAGCTTTTTTCTTACACACAAGGCCAACCTAGGAACATAAAATGAGTGTTAAAGTAATGTTTTCTACAGTTCTCATCTTTTTTGATCAGGGCCATGTCAGGAAACACAAATCTGACAGGAACATGAGTTTTGCAAAGAAAGCTTTTATTCTGACACTCAATACCATTCTAGGAACATGAAATAACTGTTAAAGTAATGTTTTCATCAGTTCTCATCTTTTTCGTTCAGGGACATGTCAGGAAACACAAATCTGACAGGAACATGAAGTTTTGCAAAGAAAGCTTTTTTCTGTCACACAACCATCCTAACAACATGAAATGAGTGTTAAAGTAATGTTTTAATCAGTTCTCATCTTTTTCGTTCAGGGACATGTCAGGAAACACAAATCTGACAGGAACATGAGTTTTGCAAAGAAAGCTTTTTCTTACACACAAGGCCAACCTAGGAACATAAAATGAGTGTTAAAGTAATGTTTTCTACAGTTCTCATCTTTTTTGATAAGGGCCATGTCAGGAAAGACAAATCTGACAGAAACATGAGTTTTGCAAAGAAAGCTTTATTCTGACACTCAATACCATTCTAGGAACATGAAATAACTGTTAAAGAAATATTTTCATCAGTTCTCATCTTTTTTGTTTAGGGGCATATAAGGAAACACAAATCTGACAGGAACATGAGTTTTGCAAAGAAAGCTTTTTTCTGTCACACAAGCCATCCTACAACATGAAATGAGTGTTAAAGTAATGTTTTCATCAGTTCTCATCTTTTTCGTTCAGGGACATGTCAGGAAACACAAATCTGACAGGAACATGAGTTTTGCAAAGAAAGCTTTTTCTTACACACAGGCCATCCTAGGAACATAGAATGAGTGTTAAAGTAATGTTTTCTACAGTTCTCATCTTTTTGATTAGGGCCAAGTCAGGAAAGACAAATCTGACAGGAACATGAGTTTTGCAAAGAAAGCTTTTTTTGACACTCAATACCATTCTAGGAACATGAAATAACTGTTAAAGTAATGTTTTCATCAGTTCTCATCTTTTTCGTTCAGGGACATGTCAGGAAACACAAATCTGACAGGAACATGAGTTTTGCAAAGAAAGCTTTTTCTGTCACACAAGCCATCCTAAACATGAAATGAGTGTTAAAGTAATGTTTCATCAGTTCTCATCTTTTCGTTCAGGGACATGTCAGGAAACACAAATCTGACAGGAACATGAGTTTTGCAAAGAAAGCTTTTTTCTTACACACAAGGCCACCTAGGAACATAAATGATGAGTGTTAAAGTAATGTTTTCACAGTTCTCATCTTTTTGAGTTAGGGCCATGTCAGGAAACACAAATCTGACAGAAACATGTTTTGCAAAGAAAGCTTTATTCTGACACTCAATACCATTCTAGGAACATGAAATAACTGTTAAAGTAATGTTTTCATCAGTTCTCATCTTTTTCGTTCAGGGACATGTCAGGAAACACAAATCTGACAGGAACATGGTTTTGCAAAGAAAGCTTTTTCTGTCACACCAAGCCATCCTAACAACATGAAATGAGTGTTAAAGTAATGTTTTAATCAGTTCTCATCTTTTTCGTTCAGGGACATGTCAGGAAACACAAATCTGACAGGAACATGAGTTTTGCAAAGAAAGCTTTTTTCTTACACACAAGGCATCCTAGGAACAAAATGAGTGTTAAAGTAATGTTTCTACAGTTCTCATCTTTTTGATTAGGGCCAAGTCAGGAAAGACAAATCTGACAGGAACATGAGTTTTGCAAAGAAAGCTTTATTCTGACACTCAATACCATTCTAGGAACATGAAATAACTGTTAAAGTAATATTTTCATCAGTTCTCAACTTTTTCGTTCAGGGGCATGTCAGGAAACACAAATCTGACAGGAACATAAGTTTTGCAAAGAAAGCTTTTTTCTGTCACACAAGCCATCCTAACAACATGAAATGAGTGTTAAAGTAATGTTTTCATCAGTTCTCATCTTTTTAGTTCAGGGACATGTCAGGAAACACAAATCTGACAGGAACATGAGTTTTGCAAAGAAAGCTCTTTTCTTACACACAGGCCATCCTAGGATTATAGAATGAGTGTTAAAGTAATGTTTTCTACAGTTCTCATCTTTTTTGATTAGGGCCAAGTCAGGAAAGACAAATCTGACAGGAACCTGAGTTTTGCAAAGAAAGCTTTATTTTGACACTCAATACCATTCTAGGAACATGAAATAACTGTTAAAGTAATGTTTTCATCAGTTCTCATCTTTTTCGTTCACGGACATGTCAGGAAACACAAATCTGACAGGAACATGAGTTTTGCAAAGAAAGCTTTTTTCTGTCACACAAGCCATCCTAACAACATGAAATGAGTGTTAAAGTAATGTTTTCATCAGTTCTCATCTTTTTAGTTCAGGGACATGTCAGGAAACACAAATCTGACAGGAACATGAGTTTTGCAAAGAAAGCTTTTTTCTTACACACAGGCCATACTAGGATTATAAAATGAGTGTTAAAGTAATGTTTTCTACAGTTCTCATCTTTTTGATTAGGGCCAAGTCAGGAAACACAAATCTGACAGGAACATGAGTTTTGCAAAGAAAGCTTTATTCTGACACTCAATACCATTCTAGGAACATAAAATAACTGTTAAAGTAATGTTTCATCAGTTCTCATCTTTTTCGTTCAGGGACATGTCAGGAAACACAAATCTGACAGGAACATGAGTTTTGCAAAGAAAGCTTTTTTCTGTCACACAAGGCCAACCTAGGAACATAAAATGAGTGTTAAAGTAATGTTTTCTACAGTTCTCATCTTTTTTGATTAGAGCCATGTCAGGAAAAACAAATCTTACAGGAACATGAGTTTTGCAAAGAAAGCTTTTTTCTTACACACAGGCCATCCTAGGAACATAAAATGAGTGTTAAAGTAATGTTTTAATCAGTTCTCATCTTTTTCGTTCAGGGACATGTCAGGAAACACAAATTTGACAGGAACATGAGTTTTGCAAAGAAAGCTTTATTCTGACACTCAATACCATTCTAGGAACATGAAATGAGTGTTAAAGTAATGTTTTAATCAGTTCTCATCTTTTTCGTTCAGGGCCAAGTCAGGAAACACAAATCTGACAGGAATATGAGTTATGCAAAAAGAAAGCTTTTTTTTGTCACACAAGCCATCCTAACAACATGAAATGAGTGTTAAAGTAATGTTTTAATCAGTTCTCATCTTTTTCGTTCAGGGACATGTCAGGAAACACAAATTTGACAGGAACATGAGTTTTGCAAAGAAAGCTTTTTTCTGTCACACAAGCCATCCTAACAACATGAAATGAGTGTTAAAGTAATGTTTTAATCAGTTCTCAACTTTTTCGTTCAGGGGCATGTCAGGAAACACAAATCTGACAGGAACATAAGTTTTGCAAAGAAAGCTTTTTCTGACACACAATACCATCTAGGAAACATGAAAATATGTTAAAGTAATGTTTTCATCAGTTCTCATCTTTTTCGTTCAGGGACATGTCAGGAAACACAAGTCTGACAGGAACATGAGTTTTGCAAAGAAAGCTTTTTTCTTACACACAAGGCCATCCTAGGAACATAAAATGAGTGTTAAAGTAATGTTTTCTACAGTTCTCATCTTTTTTGATTAGGGCCATGTCAGGAAACACAAATCTGACAGGAACATGAGTTTTGCAAAGAAAGCTTTATTCTGACACTCAATACCATTCTAGGAACATGAAATAACTGTTAAAGTAATGTTTTCATCAGTTCTCATCTTTTTCGTTCAGGGACATGTCAGGAAACACAAATCTGACAGGAACATGAGTTTTGCAAAGAAAGCTTTATTCTGACACTCAAGGCATTCTAGGAACATGAAATGACTGTTAAAGTAATGTTTTCATCAGTTCTCATCTTTTTCGTTCAGGGACATGTCAGGAAACACAAATCTGACAGGAACATGAGTTTTGCAAAGAAAGCTTTTTTCTGTCACACAAGCCATCCTAACAACATGAAATGAGTGTTAAAGTAATGTTTTAATCAGTTCTCATCTTTTCGTTCAGGGACATGTCAGGAAACACAAATCTGACAGGAACATGAGTTTTGCAAAGAAAGCTTTTTTCTACACACAAGGCCATCCTAGGAACATAAAATGAGTGTTAAAGTAATGTTTTCTACAGTTCTCATCTTTTTCGATCAGGGCCATGTCAGGAAACACAAATCTGACAGAAACATGAGTTTTGCAAAGAAAGCTTTATTCTGACACTCAATACCATTCTAGGAACATGAAATAACTGTTAAAGTAATGTTTCATCAGTTCTCATCTTTTTTCGTTCAGGGCATGTCAGGAAACACAAATCTGACAGGAACATGAGTTTTGCAAAGAAAGCTTTTTTCTGTCACCAAGCCATCCTAAGGAACATGAAATGAGTGTTAAAGTAATGTTTTCATCAGTTCTCATCTTTTTCGTTCAGGGACATGTCAGGAAAACACAAATCTGACAGGAACATGAGTTTTGCAAAGAAAGCTTTTTCTACACACAGGCCATCCTAGGAACATAGAATGAGTGTTAAAGTAATGTTTTCTACAGTTCTCATCTTTTTGATTAGGGCCATGTCAGGAAACACAAATCTGACAGGAACCATGAGTTTTGCAAAGAAAGCTTTATTCTGACACTCAATACCATTCTAGGAACATGAAATAACTGTTAAAGTAATATTTTCATCAGTTCTCATCTTTTTCGTTCAGGGGCATGTCAGGAAACACAAATCTGACAGGAACATGAGTTTTGCAAAGAAAGCTTTATTTTGACACTCAATACCATTCTAGGAACATGAAATAACTGTTAAAGTAATGTTTTCATCAGTTCTCATCTTTTTCGTTCACGGACATGTCAGGAAACACAAATCTGACAGGAACATGAGTTTTGCAAAGAAAGCTTTTTTCTGTCACACAAGCCATCCTAGGAACATGAAATGAGTGTTAAAGTAATGTTTTCATCAGTTCTCATCTTTTCGTTCAGGGACATGTCAGGAAACACAAATCTGACAGGAACATGAGTTTTGCAAAGAAAGCTTTATTCTGACACTCAATACCATTCTAGGAACATGAAATAAGTGTTAAAGTAATGTTTTATCAGTTCTCATCTTTTTTGTTCAGGGAATGTCAGGAAACACAAATCTGACAGGAACATGAGTTTTGCAAAGAAAGCTTTTTTCTTACACACAGGCCATCCTAGGAACATGAAATGAGTGTTAAAGTAATGTTTTAATCAGTTCTCATTTTTGATTAGGGCCATGTCAGGAAACACAAATCTGACAGGAACATGAGTTTTGCAAAGAAAGCTTTTTTCTGTCACACAAGCCATCCTAACAACATGAAATGAGTGTTAAAGTAATGTTTTCATCAGTTCTCATCTTTTTGTTAGGGACATGTCAGGAAAACACAATCTGACAGGAACATGAGTTTTGCAAAGAAAGCTTTATTCTGACACTCAATACCATTCTAGGAACATGAAATAACTGTTAAAGTAATGTTTTCATCAGTTCTCATCTTTTTCGTTCAGGGACATGTCAGGAAACACAAATCTGACAGGAACATGAGTTTTGCAAAGAAAGCTTTTTTCTGACACACAGCCATTCTAGGAACATGAAATGAGTGTTAAAGTAATGTTTTATCAGTTCTCATCTTTTCGTTCAGGGACATGTCAGGAAACACAAATCTGACAGGAACATGAGTTTTGCAAAGAAAGCTTTTTTCTGTCACACAGGCCATCCTAGGAACATAAAATGAGTGTTAAAGTAATGTTTTCTACAGTTCTCATCTTTTTTGATTAGGGCCAAGTCAGGAAAACACAAATCTGACAGGAACATGAGTTTTGCAAAGAAAGCTTTATTCTGACACTCATACCATTCTAGGAACATAAAATAATGTTAAAGTAATGTTTTCATCAGTTCTCATCTTTTTCGTTCAGGGACATGTCAGGAAACACAAATCTGACAGGAACATGAGTTTTGCAAAGAAAGCTTTATTTGACACTCAATACCATTCTAGGAACATGAAATGACTGTTAAAGTAATGTTTTCATCAGTTCTCATCTTTTTCGTTCAGGGACATGTCAGGAAACACAAATCTGACAGGAACATGAGTTTTGCAAAGAAAGCTTTTTCTGTACAACAGCCATCCTAGGAACATGAAATGAGTGTTAAAGTAATGTTTTCATCAGTTCTCATCTTTTTCGTTCAGGGACATGTCAGGAAACACAAATCTGACAGGAACATGAGTTTTGCAAAGAAAGCTTTATTCTGACACTCAATACCATTCTAGGAACATGAAATAACTGTTAAAGTAATGTTTTCATCAGTTCTCATCTTTTTCGTTCAGGGAATGTCAGGAAACACAAATCTGACAGGAACATGAGTTTTGCAAAGAAAGCTTTTTTCTGTCACACAAGCCATCCTAGGAACATATGAAATGAGTGTTAAAGTAATGTTTTCTACAGTTCTCATCTTTTTTGTTCAGGGACATGTCAGGAAACACAAATCTGACAGGAACATGAGTTTTGCAAAGAAAGCTTTTTTCTTACACAAGGCCATCCTAGGAACATGAAATGAGTGTTAAAGTAATGTTTTCATCAGTTCTCATCTTTTTGTTAGGGCCATGTCAGGAAACACAAATCTGACAGGAACATGAGTTTTGCAAAGAAAGCTTTTTCTGTCACACAAGCCATCCTAAACATGAAATGAGTGTTAAAGTAATGTTTCATCAGTTCTCTCTTTTTTGTTCAGGGCCATGTCAGGAAACACAAATCTGACAGGAACATGAGTTTGCAAAGAAAGCTTTATTCTGACACTCAATACATTCTAGGAACATGAAATGAGTGTTAAAGTAATGTTTTCATCAGTTCTCATCTTTTTCGTTCAGGGACATGTCAGGAAAACAAATCTGACAGGAACATGAGTTTTGCAAAGAAAGCTTTTTTCTTACACAAGGCCATCCTAGGAACATAAATGAGTGTTAAAGTAATGTTTTCTCAGTTCTCATCTTTTTTGATTAGGGACATGTCAGGAAACACAAATCTGACAGGAACATGAGTTTTGCAAAGAAAGCTTTATTTTGACACTCAATACATTCTAGGAACATGAAATGAGTGTTAAAGTAATGTTTTCATCAGTTCTCATCTTTTTCGTTCAGGGACATGTCAGGAAACACAAATCTGACAGGAACATGAGTTTTGCAAAGAAAGCTTTTTCTGTCACAAAGGCCATCCTAGGAAATAAAATGAGTGTTAAAGTAATGTTTTCATCAGTTCTCATCTTTTTGTTCAGGGAATGTCAGGAAACACAAATCTGACAGGAACATGAGTTTTGCAAAGAAAGCTTTTTCTGACACTCAATGCCATTCTAGGAACATGAAATGAGTGTTAAAGTAATGTTTTCATCAGTTCTCATCTTTTTGTTTAGGGACATCAGGAAACACAAATCTGACAGGAACAAGAGTTTTGCAAAGAAAGCTTTATTCTGACACTCAATGCATTCTAGGAACATGAAATAACTGTTAAAGTAATGTTTTCATCAGTTCTCATCTTTTTCGTTCAGGGACATGTCAGGAAACACAAATCTGACAGGAACATGAGTTTTGCAAAGAAAGCTTTTTTCTGTCACACAAGCCATCCTAACAACATGAAATGAGTGTTAAAGTAATGTTTTCATCAGTTCTCATCTTTTTCGCTCAGGGACATGTCAGGAAACACAAATCTGGCAGGAACATGAATTTTGCAAAGAAAGCTTTTTTCTGTCACACCAAGCATCCTAACACATGAAATGAGTGTTAAAGTAATGTTTTCATCAGTTCTCATCTTTTTCGTTCAGGGACATGTCAGGAAACACAAATCTGACAGGAACATGAGTTTTGCAAAGAAAGCTTTTTTCTTACACACAAGGCCATCCTAGGAACATGAAATGAGTGTTAAAGTAATGTTTCTACAGTTCTCATCTTTTTTGTTCAGGCATGTCAGGAAACACAAATCTGACAGGAACATGAGTTTTGCAAAGAAAGCTTTATTCTGACACTCAATACCATTCTAGGAACATGAATGAACTGTTAAAGTAATGTTTTCATCAGTTCTCATTTTTTCGTCAGGGACATGTCAGGAAACACAAATCTGACAGGAACATGAGTTTTGCAAAGAAAGCTTTTTCTGTCACACAAGCCATCCTAGGAACATGAAATGAGTGTTAAAGTAATGTTTTAATCAGTTCTCATCTTTTTCGTTCAGGGACATGTCAGGAAACACAAATCTGACAGGAACATGAGTTTTGCAAAGAAAGCTTTTTTCTTACACACAAGCCATCCTAGGAACATAAATGAGTGTTAAAGTAATGTTTTCTACAGTTCTCATTTTTTGATCAGGGCCATGTCAGGAAAGACAAATCTGACAGAAACATGAGTTTTGCAAAGAAAGCTTTATTCTGACACTCAATACCATTCTAGGAACATGAAATAACTGTTAAAGTAATGTTTTCATCAGTTCTCATCTTTTTCGTTCAGGGGCATGTCAGGAAACACAAATCTGACAGGAACATGAGTTTTGCAAAGAAAGCTTTTTCTGTCACAAAGCCATCCTAACAACATGAAATGAGTGTTAAAGTAATGTTTTCATCAGTTCTCATCTTTTTAGTTCAGGGACATGTCAGGAAACACAAATCTGACAGGAACATGAGTTTTGCAAAGAAAGCTTTTTCTTACACACAGGCCATCCTAGGACATAGAATGAGTGTTAAAGTAATGTTTTCACAGTTCTCATCTTTTTGATTAGGGCCAAGTCAGGAAAGACAAATCTGACAGGAACATGAGTTTTGCAAAGAAAGCTTTATTTTGACACTCAATACCATTCTAGGAACATGAAATAACTGTTAAAGTAATGTTTTCATCAGTTCTCATTTTTCGTTCAGGGACATGTCAGGAAACACAAATCTGACAGGAACATGAGTTTTGCAAAGAAAGCTTTTTTCTGTCACACAAGCCATCCTAGGAACATGAAATGAGTGTTAAAGTAATGTTTTCATCAGTTCTCATCTTTTTAGTTCAGGGACATGTCAGGAAACACAAATCTGACAGGAACATGAGTTTTGCAAAGAAAGCTTTTTCTTACACACAGGCCATCCTAGGAACATGAAATGAGTGTTAAAGTAATGTTTCTACAGTTCTCATCTTTTTGATTAGGGCCAAGTCAGGAAACACAAATCTGACAGGAACATGAGTTTTGCAAAGAAAGCTTTATTCTGACACTCAATACCATTCTAGGAACATGAAATAACTGTTAAAGTAATGTTTTCATCAGTTTCATCTTTTTCGTTCAGGGACATGTCAGGAAACACAAATCTGACAGGAACATGAGTTTTGCAAAGAAAGCTTTTGTCTACACACAGGCCATCTAGGAACATAGAATGAGTGTAAAGTAATGTTTTCTACAGTTCTCATCTTTTTTGATTAGGGCCATGTCAGGAAACACAAATCTGACAGGAACATGAGTTTTGCAAAGAAAGCTTTTTCTTACACACAGCCATCCTAGGAACATAAAATGAGTGTTAAAGTAATGTTTTAATCAGTTCTCATTTTTCGTTCAGGGACATGTCAGGAAACACAAATCTGACAGGAACATGAGTTTTGCAAAGAAAGCTTTTTCTGACACTCAATACCATTCTAGGAACATGAAATGAGTGTTAAAGTAATTTTAATCAGTTCTCATCTTTTTGTTCAGGGCCATGTCAGGAAACACAAATCTGACAGGAACATGAGTTTTGCAAAGAAAGCTTTTTTTGTCACACAAAGCCATCCTAGGAACATGAAATGAGTGTTAAAGTAATGTTTTCATCAGTTCTCATCTTTTTCGTTCAGGGACATGTCAGGAAACACAAATCTGACAGGACATGAGTTTTGCAAAGAAAGCTTTTTCTGTCACACAGCCATCCTAACAACATGAAATGAGTGTTAAAGTAATGTTTTCATCAGTTCTCATCTTTTTCGATCAGGGACATGTCAGGAAACACAAATCTGACAGGAACATGAGTTTTGCAAAGAAAGCTTTTTTCTTACTTACACAAGGCCATCCTAGGAACATAAAATGAGTGTTAAAGTAATGTTTTCTACAGTTCTCATCTTTTTGATTAGGGACATGTCAGGAAACACAAATCTGACAGGAACATGAGTTTTGCAAAGAAAGCTTTATTCTGACACTCAATACCATTCTAGGAACATGAAATACTGTTAAAGTAATGTTTTCATCAGTTCTCATCTTTTCGTTCAACATGTCAGGAAACACAAATCTGACAGGAACATGAGTTTTGCAAAGAAAGCTTTTTTCTTACACACAAGGCCATCCTAGGAACATAAAATGAGTATTAAAGTAATGTTTTCTACAGTTCTCATCTTTTTTGATTAGGGCCAAGTCAGGAAAGACAAATCTGACAGGAACATGAGTTTTGCAAAGAAAGCTTTATTCTGACACTCAATACCTTTCTAGGAACATAAAATAACTGTTAAAGTAATGTTTTCATCAGTTCTCATCTTTATCGTTCAGGGACATGTCAGGAAACACAAATCTGACAGGAACAAGAGTTTTGAAAAGAAAGCTTTATTCTGACACTCAATGGCATTCTAGGAACATGAAATAACTGTTAAAGTAATGTTTTCATCAGTTCTCATCTTTTTCGCTCAGGGACATGTCAGGAAACACAAATCTGACAGGAACATGAGTTTTGCAAAGAAAGCTTTTTTCTGTCACACCAAGCCATCCTAACAACATGAAATGAGTGTTAAAGTAATGTTTTAATCAGTTCTCATCTTTTTCGTTCAGGGACATGTCAGGAAACACAAATCTGACAGGAACATGAGTTTTGCAAAGAAAGCTTTTTCTCTTACACACAAGGCCATCCTAGGAACATAAAATGAGTGTTAAAGTAATGTTTTCTACAGTTCTCATCTTTTTTGTAGGGCATGTCAGGAAAGACAAATCTGACAGGAACATGAGTTTTGCAAAGAAAGCTTTATTCTGAACACTCAATACCATTCTAGGAACATGAAATAACTGTTAAAGTAATGTTTTCATCAGTTCTCATCTTTTTTCGTTCAGGGACATGTCAGGAAACACAAATCTGACAGGAACATGAGTTTTGCAAAGAAAGCTTTATTTTGACACTCAATACCATTCTAGGAACATGAAAATAACTGTTAAAGTAATGTTTTACAGTTCTCATCTTTTTCGTTCGGGACATGTCAGGAAAACAAATCTGACAGGAACATGAGTTTTGCAAAGAAAGCTTTTTTCTGACACACAATACCATCCTAGGAACATGAAATGAGTGTTAAAGTAATGTTTTCATCAGTTCTCATCTTTTTCGTTCAGGGACATGTCAGGAAACACAAATCTGACAGGAACATGAGTTTTGCAAAGAAAGCTTTTTTCTGACACTCAATACCATTCTAGGAACATGAAATAACTGTTAAAGTAATGTTTTCATCAGTTCTCATCTTTTTCGTTCAGGGACATGTCAGGAAACACAAATCTGACAGGAACATGAGTTTTGCAAAGAAAGCTTTTTCTGACACACAAGGCCATCCTAGGAACATGAAATGAGTGTTAAAGTAATGTTTTCATCAGTTCTCATCTTTTTGTTCAGGGACATGTCAGGAAACACAAATCTGACAGGAACATGAGTTTTGCAAAGAAAGCTTTTTCTGACACACAATACCATTCTAGGAACATGAAATAAGTGTTAAAGTAATGTTTTCATCAGTTCTCATCTTTTTCGTTCAGGGACATGTCAGGAAACACAAATCTGACAGGAACATGAGTTTTGCAAAGAAAGCTTTTTTCTTACACACAGGCCATCCTAGGAACATGAAATGAGTGTTAAAGTAATGTTTTCATCAGTTCTCATCTTTTTTGATTCAGGGCCATGTCAGGAAACACAAATCTGACAGAACATGAGTTTTGCAAAGAAAGCTTTTTTCTGTCACACAGCCATCCTAGGAACATGAAATGAGTGTTAAAGTAATGTTTTCATCAGTTCTCATCTTTTTCGTTCAGGGCCATGTCAGGAACACAAATCTGACAGGAACATGAGTTTTGCAAAGAAAGCTTTATTCTACACTCAATACCATCCTAGGAACATGAAATGAGTGTTAAAGTAATGTTTTCATCAGTTCTCATCTTTTTCGTTCAGGACATGTCAGGAAACACAAATCTGACAGGAACATGAGTTTTGCAAAGAAAGCTTTTTTCTGACACTCAATACCATTCTAGGAACATGAAATCTGTGTAAAGTAATGTTTTCATCAGTTCTCATCTTTTTCGTTCAGGGACATGTCAGGAAACACAAATCTGACAGGAACATGAGTTTTGCAAAGAAAGCTTTTTTCTGTCACACAAGCCATCCTAGGAACATGAAATGAGTGTTAAAGTAATGTTTTCATCAGTTCTCATCTTTTTTGTTCAGGGACATGTCAGGAAAACAAATCTGACAGGAACATGAGTTTTGCAAAGAAAGCTTTTTCTGACACACAAGCCATCCTAGGAACATGAAATGAGTGTTAAAGTAATGTTTTCATCAGTTCTCATCTTTTTTGTTAGGGCCATGTCAGGAAACCAAATCTGACAGGAACATGAGTTTTGCAAAGAAAGCTTTATTCTGACACTCAATACCATCTAGGAACATGAAATAACTGTTAAAGTAATGTTTTCATCAGTTCTCATCTTTTTCGTTCAGGGACATGTCAGGAAACACAAATCTGACAGGAACATGAGTTTTGCAAAGAAAGCTTTTTTCTGTCACACAGCCATCCTAAAACATGAAATGAGTGTTAAAGTAATGTTTTCATCAGTTCTCATCTTTTTCGTTCAGGGACATGTCAGGAAACACAAATCTGACAGGAACATGAGTTTTGCAAAGAAAGCTTTTTTCTTCACACAAGCCATCCTAGGAACATAAAATGAGTGTTAAAGTAATGTTTTCTACAGTTCTCATCTTTTTTGATCAGGGCCATGTCAGGAAACACAAATCTGACAGGAACATGAGTTTTGCAAAGAAAGCTTTATTCTGACACTCAAACCCTTCTAGGAACATGAAATAACTGTTAAAGTAATGTTTTCATCAGTTCTCATCTTTTCGTTCAGGGCATGTCAGGAAACACAAATCTGACAGGAACATGAGTTTTGCAAAGAAAGCTTTTTTCTGTCACACAAGCCATCCTAACAACATGAAATGAGTGTTAAAGTAATGTTTTCATCAGTTCTCATCTTTTTCGTTCAGGGACATGTCAGGAAACACAAATCTGACAGGAACATGAGTTTTGCAAAGAAAGCTTTTTCTTACACACAGGCCATCCTAGGAACATAGAATGAGTGTTAAAGTAATGTTTTCTACAGTTCTCATCTTTTTTGATTAGGGCCAAGTCAGGAAAGACAAATCTGACAGGAACATGAGTTTTGCAAAGAAAGCTTTATTCTGACACTCAATACCATTCTAGGAACATGAAATAACTGTTAAAGTAATGTTTTCATCAGTTCTCATCTTTTTCGTTCAGGGCATGTCAGGAAACACAAATCTGACAGGAACATGAGTTTTGCAAAGAAAGCTTTTTTCTGTCACACAGGCCATCCTAGGAACATGAAATGAGTGTTAAAGTAATGTTTTCATCAGTTCTCATCTTTTTTGTTCAGGGACATGTCAGGAAACACAAATCTGACAGGAACATGAGTTTTGCAAAGAAAGCTTTTTCTGACACTCAATGCCATCCTAGGAACATGAAATGAGTGTTAAAGTAATGTTTTCATCAGTTCTCATCTTTTTGTTTAGGGACATGTCAGGAAACACAAATCTGACAGGAACATGAGTTTTGCAAAGAAAGCTTTATTCTGACACTCAATACCATTCTAGGAACATGAAATAACTGTTAAAGTAATGTTTTCATCAGTTCTCATCTTTTTCGTTCAGGGACATGTCAGGAAACACAAATCTGACAGGAACATGAGTTTTGCAAAGAAAGCTTTTTCTGACACACAAGCCATCCTAGGAACATGAAATGAGTGTTAAAGTAATGTTTTCATCAGTTCTCATCTTTTTCGTTCAGGGACATGTCAGGAAACACAAATCTGACAGGAACATGAGTTTTGCAAAGAAAGCTTTTTTCTGTCACACAAGCCATCCTAACAACATGAAATGAGTGTTAAAGTAATGTTTTTATCAGTTCTCATCTTTTTCGTTCAGGGACATGTCAGGAAACACAAATCTGACAGGAACATGAGTTTTGCAAAGAAAGCTTTTTTCTTACACACAGGCCATCCTAGGAACATAAATGAGTGTTAAAGTAATGTTTTCTACAGTTCTCATCTTTTTGTTCAGGGACATGTCAGGAAACACAAATCTGACAGGAACATGAGTTTTGCAAAGAAAGCTTTATTCTGACACTCAATACCATTCTAGGAACATGAAATAACTGTTAAAGTAATGTTTCATCAGTTCTCATCTTTTTCGTTCAGGGGAATGTCAGGAAACACAAATCTGACAGGAACATGAGTTTTGCAAAGAAAGCTTTTTTCTGTCACACAAGCCATCCTAACAACATGAAAGTGTTAAAGTAATGTTTTAATCAGTTCTCATCTTTTTCGTTCAGGGACATGTCAGGAAACACAAATCTGACAGGAACATGAGTTTTGCAAAGAAAGCTTTTTTCTTACACACAAGGCCATCCTAGGAACATGAAATGAGTGTTAAAGTAATGTTTTCTCAGTTCTCATCTTTTTTATTCAGGGCAATGTCAGGAAACACAAATCTGACAGGAACATGAGTTTTGCAAAGAAAGCTTTTTCTGACACTCACACCATTCTAGGAACATGAAATAACTGTTAAAGTAATGTTTTCATCAGTTCTCATCTTTTTCGTTCAGGGACATGTCAGGAAACACAAATCTGACAGGAACATGAGTTTTGCAAAGAAAGCTTTTTTCTGTCACACAAGCCATCCTAGGAACATGAAATGAGTGTTAAAGTAATGTTTTCATCAGTTCTCATCTTTTTCGTTCAGGGACATGTCAGGAAACACAAATCTGACAGGAACATGAGTTTTGCAAAGAAAGCTTTTTCTTACACACAGGCCATCCTAGGAACATAGAAATGAGTGTTAAAGTAATGTTTTCTACAGTTCTCATCTTTTTTGATTAGGGCCATGTCAGGAAACACAAATCTGACAGGAACATGAGTTTTGCAAAGAAAGCTTTATTCTGACACTCAATACCATTCTAGGAACATGAAATAACTGTTAAAGTAATGTTTTCATCAGTTCTCATCTTTTTCGTTCAGGGACATGTCAGGAAACACAAATCTGACAGGAACATGAGTTTTGCAAAGAAAGCTTTTTTCTGTCACACAAGCCATCCTAGGAACATGAAATGAGTGTTAAAGTAATGTTTTCATCAGTTCTCATCTTTTTCGTTCAGGGACATGTCAGGAAACACAAATCTGACAGGAACATGAGTTTTGCAAAGAAAGCTTTTTTCTCTACACACAAGGCCATCCTAGGAACATAAATGAGTGTTAAAGTAATGTTTTCTACAGTTCTCATCTTTTTTGTTCAGGGCCATGTCAGGAAACACAAATCTGACAGGAACATGAGTTTTGCAAAGAAAGCTTTATTCTGACACTCAATACCATTCTAGGAACATGAAATAACTGTTAAAGTAATGTTTTCATCAGTTCTCATCTTTTTCGTTCAGGGACATGTCAGGAAACACAAATCTGACAGGAACATGAGTTTTGCAAAGAAAGCTTTTTTCTGTCACACAAGCCATCCTAGGAACATGAAATGAGTGTTAAAGTAATGTTTTCATCAGTTCTCATCTTTTTCGTTCAGGGACATGTCAGGAAACACAAATCTGACAGGAACATGAGTTTTGCAAAGAAAGCTTTTTTCTTACACACAAGCCACCTAGGAACATAAATGAGTGTTAAAGTAATGTTTTCTACAGTTCTCATCTTTTTTGTTAGGGCCATGTCAGGAAACACAAATCTGACAGGAACATGAGTTTTGCAAAGAAAGCTTTATTCTGACACTCAATACCATTCTAGGAACATGAAATAACTGTTAAAGTAATGTTTTCATCAGTTCTCATCTTTTTCGTTCAGGGACATGTCAGGAACACAAATCTGACAGGAACATGAGTTTTGCAAAGAAAGCTTTTTTCTGTCACACAAGCCATCCTAACAACATGAAATGAGTGTTAAAGTAATGTTTTCATCAGTTCTCATCTTTTTCGTTCAGGGACATGTCAGGAAACACAAATCTGACAGGAACATGAGTTTTGCAAAGAAAGCTTTTTCTTACACACAGGCCATCCTAGGAACATAGAATGAGTGTTAAAGTAATGTTTTCTACAGTTCTCATCTTTTTTGTTAGGGCATGTCAGGAAACACAAATCTGACAGGAACATGAGTTTTGCAAAGAAAGCTTTATTTTGACACTCAATACCATTCTAGGAACATGAAATAACTGTTAAAGTAATGTTTTCATCAGTTCTCATCTTTTTCGTTCAGGGACATGTCAGGAAACACAAATCTGACAGGAACATGAGTTTTGCAAAGAAAGCTTTTTCTGTCACACAAGCCATCCTAACAACATGAAATGAGTGTTAAAGTAATGTTTTCATCAGTTCTCATCTTTTTCGTTCAGGGACATGTCAGGAAACACAAATCTGACAGGAACATGAGTTTTGCAAAGAAAGCTTTTTCTTACACACAGGCCATCCTAGGAACATAGAATGAGTGTTAAAGTAATGTTTTCTACAGTTCTCATCTTTTTTGATTAGGGCCAAGTCAGGAAACACAAATCTGACAGGAACATGAGTTTTGCAAAGAAAGCTTTATTCTGACACTCAATACCATTCTAGGAACATGAAATAACTGTTAAAGTAATGTTTTCATCAGTTCTCATCTTTTTCGTTCAGGGACATGTCAGGAAACACAAATCTGACAGGAACATGAGTTTTGCAAAGAAAGCTTTTTCTTACACACAAGGCCATCCTAGGAACATAGAATGAGTGTTAAAGTAATGTTTTCTACAGTTCTCATCTTTTTTGATTAGGGCCATGTCAGGAAAACAAATCTGACAGGAACATGAGTTTTGCAAAGAAAGCTTTTTTCTTACACACAGGCCATCCTAGGAACATAAATGAGTGTTAAAGTAATGTTTTATCAGTTCTCATCTTTTTCGTTCAGGGACATGTCAGGAAACACAAATCTGACAGGAACATGAGTTTTGCAAAGAAAGCTTTATTCTGACACTCAATACCATTCTAGGAACATGAAATGAGTGTTAAAGTAATGTTTTCATCAGTTCTCATCTTTTTCGTTCAGGGCCATGTCAGGAAACACAAATCTGACAGGAACATGAGTTTTGCAAAGAAAGCTTTTTTCTGTCACACAAGCCATCCTAGGAACATGAAATGAGTGTTAAAGTAATGTTTTCATCAGTTCTCATCTTTTTCGTTCAGGGACATGTCAGGAAACACAAATCTGACAGGAACATGAGTTTTGCAAAGAAAGCTTTTTTCTGTCACACAAGCCATCCTAACAACATGAAATGAGTGTTAAAGTAATGTTTTCATCAGTTCTCATCTTTTTCGTTCAGGGACATGTCAGGAAACACAAATCTGACAGGAACATGAGTTTTGCAAAGAAAGCTTTTTTCTTACACACAAGCCATCCTAGGAACATAAATGAGTGTTAAAGTAATGTTTTCATACAGTTCTCATCTTTTTTGATCAGGGCCATGTCAGGAAACCAAATCTGACAGGAACATGAGTTTTGCAAAGAAAGCTTTATTCTGACACTCAATACCATTCTAGGAACATGAAATAACTGTTAAAGTAATGTTTTCATCAGTTCTCATCTTTTTCGTTCAGGGACATGTCAGGAAACACAAATCTGACAGGAACATGAGTTTTGCAAAGAAAGCTTTTTTCTGTCACACAAGCCATCCTAACAACATGAAATGAGTGTTAAAGTAATGTTTTAATCAGTTCTCATCTTTTTCGTTCAGGGACATGTCAGGAAACACAAATCTGACAGGAACATGAGTTTTGCAAAGAAAGCTTTTTTCTTACACACAAGGCCATCCTAGGAACATAAAATGAGTGTTAAAGTAATGTTTTCTACAGTTCTCATCTTTTTTGATCAGGGCCATGTCAGGAAAGACAAATCTGACAGGAACATGAGTTTTGCAAAGAAAGCTTTATTCTGACACTCAATACCATTCTAGGAACATGAAATAACTGTTAAAGTAATGTTTTCATCAGTTCTCATCTTTTTCGTTCAGGGCATGTCAGGAAACACAAATCTGACAGGAACATGAGTTTTGCAAAGAAAGCTTTTTTCTGTCACACAAGCCATCCTAACAACATGAAATGAGTGTTAAAGTAATGTTTTCATCAGTTCTCATCTTTTTTGTTCAGGGACATGTCAGGAAACACAAATCTGACAGGAACATGAGTTTTGCAAAGAAAGCTCTTTTCTTACACACAGGCCATCCTAGGAATAGAATGAGTGTTAAAGTAATGTTTTCTACAGTTCTCATCTTTTTTGATTAGGGCCAAGTCAGGAAACACAAATCTGACAGGAACATGAGTTTTGCAAAGAAAGCTTTATTCTGACACTCAATACCATTCTAGGAACATGAAATAACTGTTAAAGTAATGTTTTCATCAGTTCTCATCTTTTTCGTTCAGGGACATGTCAGGAAACACAAATCTGACAGGAACATGAGTTTTGCAAAGAAAGCTTTTTCTGTCACACAAGCCATCCTAGAACATGAAATGAGTGTTAAAGTAATGTTTTCATCAGTTCTCATCTTTTTCGTTCAGGGACATGTCAGGAAACACAAATCTGACAGGAACATGAGTTTTGCAAAGAAAGCTTTTTTCTTACACACAAGGCCATCCTAGGAACATAAAATGAGTGTTAAAGTAATGTTTTCTACAGTTCTCATCTTTTTTGTTCAGGGCCATGTCAGGAAACACAAATCTGACAGGAACATGAGTTTTGCAAAGAAAGCTTTATTCTGACACTCAATACCATTCTAGGAACATGAAATAACTGTTAAAGTAATGTTTTCATCAGTTCTCATCTTTTCGTTCAGGGACATGTCAGGAAACACAAATCTGACAGGAACATGAGTTTTGCAAAGAAAGCTTTTTTCTGTCACACAAGCCATCCTAACAACATGAAATGAGTGTTAAAGTAATGTTTTCATCAGTTCTCATCTTTTTCGTTCAGGGACATGTCAGGAAACACAAATCTGACAGGAACATGAGTTTTGCAAAGAAAGCTTTTTTCTTACACACAAGGCCATCCTAGGAACATAAAATGAGTGTTAAAGTAATGTTTTCTACAGTTCTCATCTTTTTTGATCAGGGCCATGTCAGGAAAGACAAATCTGACAGGAACATGAGTTTTGCAAAGAAAGCTTTATTCTGACACTCAATACCATTCTAGGAACATGAAATAACTGTTAAAGTAATGTTTTCATCAGTTCTCATCTTTTTCGTTCAGGGCATGTCAGGAAACACAAATCTGACAGGAACATGAGTTTTGCAAAGAAAGCTTTTTCTGTCACACAAGCCATCCTACAACATGAAATGAGTGTTAAAGTAATGTTTTCATCAGTTCTCATCTTTTTGTTCAGGGACATGTCAGGAAACACAAATCTGACAGGAACATGAGTTTTGCAAAGAAAGCTTTTTCTTACACACAGGCCATCCTAGGAACAAATGAGTGTTAAAGTAATGTTTTCTCAGTTCTCATCTTTTTTGATTAGGGCCATGTCAGGAAACACAAATCTGACAGGAACATGAGTTTTGCAAAGAAAGCTTTATTTTGACACTCAATACCATTCTAGGAACATGAAATAACTCTTAAAGTAATGTTTTCATCAGTTCTCGGCTTTTTCGTTCAGGGACATGTCAGGAAACACAAATCTGACAGGAATATGAGTTATGCAAAGAAAGCTTTTTTCTGTCACACAAGCCATCCTAACAACATGAAATGAGTGTTAAAGTAATGTTTTAATCAGTTCTCATCTTTTTCGTTCAGGGACATGTCAGGAAACACAAATCTGACAGGAACATGAGTTTTGCAAAGAAAGCTTTTTCTTACACACAGGCCATCCTAGGAACATAAATGAGTGTTAAAGTAATGTTTTCTACAGTTCTCATCTTTTTTGATTAGGGCCATGTCAGGAAACACAAATCTGACAGGAACATGAGTTTTGCAAAGAAAGCTTTATTCTGACACTCAATACCATTCTAGGAACATGAAATAACTGTTAAAGTAATGTTTTCATCAGTTCTCATCTTTTTCGTTCAGGGACATGTCAGGAAACACAAATCTGACAGGAACATGAGTTTTGCAAAGAAAGCTTTTTTCTTCACACAAGCCATCCTAGGAACATAGAATGAGTGTTAAAGTAATGTTTTCTCAGTTCTCATCTTTTTTGATTAGGGACATGTCAGGAAAACAAATCTGACAGGAACATGAGTTTTGCAAAGAAAGCTTTTTTCTTACACACAGGCCATCCTAGGAACATAAATGAGTGTTAAAGTAATGTTTTAATCAGTTCTCATCATTTTCGTTCAGGGACATGTCAGGAAACACAAATTTGACAGGAACATGAGTTTTGCAAAGAAAGCTTTATTCTGACACTCAATACCATTCTAGGAACATGAAATGAGTGTTAAAGTAATGTTTTAATCAGTTCTCATCTTTTTCGTTCAGGGCCAAGTCAGGAAACACAAATCTGACAGGAATATGAGTTATGCAAAAAGAAAGCTTTTTTTTGTCACACAGGCCATCCTAGGAACATAGAATGAGTGTTAAAGTAATGTTTTCTACAGTTCTCATCTTTTTTGATTAGGGACATGTCAGGAAACACAAATCTGACAGGAACATGAGTTTTGCAAAGAAAGCTTTTTTCTGTCACACAAGCCATCCTAGGAACATGAAATGAGTGTTAAAGTAATGTTTTCATCAGTTCTCATCTTTTTCGTTCAGGGACATGTCAGGAAACACAAATCTGACAGGAACATGAGTTTTGCAAAGAAAGCTTTTTCTTACACACAAGCCATCCTAACAACATGAAATGAGTGTTAAAGTAATGTTTTCATCAGTTCTCATCTTTTTTGATTAGGGCCATGTCAGGAAACACAAATCTGACAGGAACATGAGTTTTGCAAAGAAAGCTTTATTCTGACACTCAATACCATTCTAGGAACATGAAATAACTGTTAAAGTAATGTTTTCATCAGTTCTCGGCTTTTTCGTTCAGGGACATGTCAGGAAAAAAAATCTGATAGGAACATGAGTTTTGCAATAAAAAAGCTTTATTCTGACACTCAAGGCATTCTAGGAACATGAAATGAGTGTTAAAGTAATGTTTTCATCAGTTCTCATCTTTTTCGTTCAGGGACATGTCAGGAAACACAAATCTGACAGGAACATGAGTTTTGCAAAGAAAGCTTTTTTCTGTCACACAAGCCATCCTAGGAACATGAAATGAGTGTTAAAGTAATGTTTTCATCAGTTCTCATCTTTTTCGTTCAGGGACATGTCAGGAAACACAAATCTGACAGGAACATGAGTTTTGCAAAGAAAGCTTTTTTCTTACACACAAGGCCATCCTAGGAACATAAAATGAGTGTTAAAGTAATGTTTTCTACAGTTCTCATCTTTTTTATAGGGCCATGTCAGGAAAACAAAATCTGACAGGAACATGAGTTTTGCAAAGAAAGCTTTATTCTGACACTCAATACCATTCTAGGAACATGAAATAACTGTTAAAGTAATGTTTTCATCAGTTCTCATCTTTTTCGTTCAGGGACATGTCAGGAAACACAAATCTGACAGGAACATGAGTTTTGCAAAGAAAGCTTTTTCTTACACACAAGGCCATCCTAGGAACATAGAATGAGTGTTAAAGTAATGTTTTCTACAGTTCTCATCTTTTTTGTTAGGGCCATGTCAGGAAAACAAATCTGACAGGAACATGAGTTTTGCAAAGAAAGCTTTATTCTGACACTCAATACCATTCTAGGAACATAAATCTGTTAAAGTAATGTTTTCATCAGTTCTCATCTTTTTCGTTCAGGGACATGTCAGGAAACACAAATCTGACAGGAACATGAGTTTTGCAAAGAAAGCTTTATTTTGACACTCAATACCATTCTAGGAACATGAAATGAGTGTTAAAGTAATGTTTTCATCAGTTCTCATCTTTTTCGTTCAGGGACATGTCAGGAAACACAAATCTGACAGGAACATGAGTTTTGCAAAGAAAGCTTTTTTCTGTCACACAAGCCATCCTAACAACATGAAATGAGTGTTAAAGTAATGTTTTCATCAGTTCTCATCTTTTTGTTCAGGGACATGTCAGGAAACACAAATCTGACAGGAACATGAGTTTTGCAAAGAAAGCTTTATTCTGACACTCAATACCATTCTAGGAACATGAAATAGTGTTAAAGTAATGTTTTCATCAGTTCTCATCTTTTTCGTTCAGGGCCATGTCAGGAAACACAAATCTGACAGGAACATGAGTTTTGCAAAGAAAGCTTTTTCTGTCACACAAGCCATCCTAGGAACATGAAATGAGTGTTAAAGTAATGTTTTCATCAGTTCTCATCTTTTTCGTTCAGGGACATGTCAGGAAACACAAATCTGACAGGAACATGAGTTTTGCAAAGAAAGCTTTTTCTTACACACAGGCCATCCTAGGAACATGAAATGAGTGTTAAAGTAATGTTTTCATCAGTTCTCATCTTTTTTGTTAGGGCCATGTCAGGAAACACAAATCTGACAGGAACATGAGTTTTGCAAAGAAAGCTTTTTTCTGTCACACACAAGCCATCCTAGGAACATGAAATGAGTGTTAAAGTAATGTTTTCATCAGTTCTCATCTTTTTCGTTCAGGGACATGTCAGGAAACACAAATCTGACAGGAACATGAGTTTTGCAAAGAAAGCTTTATTCTGACACTCAATACCATTCTAGGAACATGAAATGAGTGTTAAAGTAATGTTTTCATCAGTTCTCATCTTTTTCGTTCAGGGACATGTCAGGAAACACAAATCTGACAGGAACATGAGTTTTGCAAAGAAAGCTTTTTTCTGTCACACAAGCCATCCTAGGAACATGAAATGAGTGTTAAAGTAATGTTTTCATCAGTTCTCATCTTTTTCGTTCAGGGACATGTCAGGAAACACAAATCTGACAGGAACATGAGTTTTGCAAAGAAAGCTTTATTCTGACACTCAATACCATTCTAGGAACATGAAATGAGTGTTAAAGTAATGTTTTCATCAGTTCTCATCTTTTTCGTTCAGGGACATGTCAGGAAACACAAATCTGACAGGAACATGAGTTTTGCAAAGAAAGCTTTTTTCTTACACACAGCCATCCTAGGAACATGAAATGAGTGTTAAAGTAATGTTTTCATCAGTTCTCATCTTTTTTGTTAGGGCCATGTCAGGAAACACAAATCTGACAGGAACATGAGTTTTGCAAAGAAAGCTTTTTTCTGTCACACAAGCCATCCTAGGAACATGAAATGAGTGTTAAAGTAATGTTTTCATCAGTTCTCATCTTTTTGTTCAGGGACATGTCAGGAAACACAAATCTGACAGGAACATGAGTTTTGCAAAGAAAGCTTTATTCTGACACTCAATACCATTCTAGGAACATGAAATAAGTGTTAAAGTAATGTTTTCATCAGTTCTCATCTTTTTCGTTCAGGGACATGTCAGGAAACACAAATCTGACAGGAACATGAGTTTTGCAAAGAAAGCTTTTTTCTGACACTCAATACCATTCTAGGAACATGAAATAAGTGTTAAAGTAATGTTTTCATCAGTTCTCATCTTTTTCGTTCAGGGACATGTCAGGAAACACAAATCTGACAGGAACATGAGTTTTGCAAAGAAAGCTTTTTTCTGTCACACACAGCCATCCTAGGAACATAAAATGAGTGTTAAAGTAATGTTTTCATCAGTTCTCATCTTTTTTGTTCAGGGACATGTCAGGAAACACAAATCTGACAGGAACATGAGTTTTGCAAAGAAAGCTTTATTCTGACACTCAATGCCATTCTAGGAACATGAAATGAGTGTTAAAGTAATGTTTTCATCAGTTCTCATCTTTTTGTTCAGGGACATGTCAGGAAACACAAATCTGACAGGAACATGAGTTTTGCAAAGAAAGCTTTTTCTGACACTCAATACCATTCTAGGAACATGAAATAAGTGTTAAAGTAATGTTTTCATCAGTTCTCATCTTTTTCGTTCAGGGACATGTCAGGAAACACAAATCTGGCAGGAACATGAGTTTTGCAAAGAAAGCTTTTTTCTGTCACACAAGCCATCCTAACAACATGAAATGAGTGTTAAAGTAATGTTTTCATCAGTTCTCATCTTTTTCGCTCAGGGACATGTCAGGAAACACAAATCTGGCAGGAACATGAATTTTGCAAAGAAAGCTTTTTTCTGTCACACCAAGCCATCCTAACAACATAAAATGAGTGTTAAAGTAATGTTTTCTACAGTTCTCATCTTTTCTGATAAGGGCCATGTCAGGAAAGACAAATCTGACAGAAACATGAGTTTTGCAAAGAAAGCTTTATTCTGACACTCAATACCATTCTAGGAACATGAAATAACTGTTAAAGTAATATTTTCATCAGTTCTCAACTTTTTCGTTCAGGGGCATGTCAGGAAACACAAATCTGACAGGAACATGAGTTTTGCAAAGAAAGCTTTTTTCTGTCACACAAGCCATCCAACAACATGAAATGAGTGTTAAAGTAATGTTTTCATCAGTTCTCATCTTTTTCGTTCAGGGACATGTCAGGAAACACAAATCTGACAGGAACATGAGTTTTGCAAAGAAAGCTTTTTTCTACACACAAGGCCATCCTAGGAACATAAATGAGTGTTAAAGTAATGTTTTCTACAGTTCTCATCTTTTTTGATTAGGGCCAAGTCAGGAAAGACAAATCTGACAGGAACATGAGTTTTGCAAAGAAAGCTTTATTCTGACACTCAATACCATTCTAGGAACATAAATAACTGTTAAAGTAATGTTTTCATCAGTTCTCATCTTTTTCGTTCAGGGACATGTCAGGAAACACAAATCTGACAGGAACATGAGTTTTGCAAAGAAAGCTTTTTCTTACACACAGGCCATCCTAGGAACATAGAATGAGTGTTAAAGTAATGTTTTCTACAGTTCTCATCTTTTTTGTTAGGGCATGTCAGGAAACACAAATCTGACAGGAACATGAGTTTTGCAAAGAAAGCTTTATTCTGACACTCAAGGCCATTCTAGGAACATGAAATAACTGTTAAAGTAATGTTTTCATCAGTTCTCATCTTTTTCGTTCAGGGACATGTCAGGAAACACAAATCTGACAGGAACATGAGTTTTGCAAAGAAAGCTTTTTTCTGTCACACAAGCCATCCTAACAACATGAAATGAGTGTTAAAGTAATGTTTTAATCAGTTCTCATCTTTTTCGTTCAGGGACATGTCAGGAAACACAAATCTGACAGGAACATGAGTTTTGCAAAGAAAGCTTTTTTCTTACACACAAGGCCATCCTAGGAACATAAAATGAGTGTTAAAGTAATGTTTTCTACAGTTCTCATCTTTTTTGATCAGGGCCATGTCAGGAAAGACAAATCTGACAGGAACATGAGTTTTGCAAAGAAAGCTTTATTCTGACACTCAATACCATTCTAGGAACATGAAATAACTGTTAAAGTAATGTTTTCATCAGTTCTCATCTTTTTCGTTCAGGGCATGTCAGGAAACACAAATCTGACAGGAACATGAGTTTTGCAAAGAAAGCTTTTTCTGTCACACAAGCCATCCTAACAACATGAAATGAGTGTTAAAGTAATGTTTTCATCAGTTCTCATCTTTTTCGTTCAGGGACATGTCAGGAAACACAAATCTGACAGGAACATGAGTTTTGCAAAGAAAGCTTTTTCTTACACACAGGCCATCCTAGGATTATAGAATGAGTGTTAAAGTAATGTTTTCTACAGTTCTCATCTTTTTTGATTAGGGCCAAGTCAGGAAAGACAAATCTGACAGAAACCTGAGTTTTGCAAAGAAAGCTTTATTCTGACACTCAATACCTTTCTAGGAACATAAAATAACTGTTAAAGTAATGTTTTCATCAGTTTTCATCTTTTTCGTTCAGGGACATGTCAGGAAACACAAATCTGACAGGAACATGAGTTTTGCAAAGAAAGCTTTTGTCTTACACACAGGCCATCCTAGGAACATAGAACGAGTGTTAAAGTAATGTTTTCATCAGTTCTCATCTTTTTTGATTAGGGACATGTCAGGAAACACAAATTTGACAGGAACATGAGTTTTGCAAAGAAAGCTTTATTCTGACACTCAATACCATTCTAGGAACATGAAATGAGTGTTAAAGTAATGTTTTCATCAGTTCTCATCTTTTTCGTTCAGGGCCATGTCAGGAAACACAAATCTGACAGGAACATGAGTTTTGCAAAGAAAGCTTTTTCTGTCACACAAGCCATCCTAACAACATGAAATGAGTGTTAAAGTAATGTTTTAATCAGTTCTCATCTTTTTCGTTCAGGGACATGTCAGGAAACACAAATCTGACAGGAACATGAGTTTTGCAAAGAAAGCTTTTTCTGTCACACAAGCCATCCTAGGAACATGAAATGAGTGTTAAAGTAATGTTTTCTACAGTTCTCATCTTTTTTGTTCAGGGACATGTCAGGAAACACAAATCTGACAGGAACAAGAGTTTTGAAAAGAAAGCTTTATTCTGACACTCAATGGCATTCTAGGAACATGAAATAACTGTTAAAGTAATGTTTTCATCAGTTCTCATCTTTTTCGCTCAGGGACATGTCAGGAAACACAAATCTGGCAGGAACATGAATTTTGCAAAGAAAGCTTTTTTCTGTCACACCAAGCCATCCTAACAACATGAAATGAGTGTTAAAGTAATGTTTTAATCAGTTCTCATCTTTTTCGTTCAGGGACATGTCAGGAAACACAAATCTGACAGGAACATGAGTTTTGCAAAGAAAGCTTTTTTCTTACACACAAGGCCAACCTAGGAACATAAAATGAGTGTTAAAGTAATGTTTTCTACAGTTCTCATCTTTTTTGATCAGGGCCATGTCAGGAAACACAAATCTGACAGGAACATGAGTTTTGCAAAGAAAGCTTTATTCTGACACTCAATACCATTCTAGGAACATGAAATAACTGTTAAAGTAATGTTTTCATCAGTTCTCATCTTTTTCGTTCAGGGCATGTCAGGAAACACAAATCTGACAGGAACATGA
Source organism: Oreonectes daqikongensis (assembly GCA_026939265.1). Lineage (NCBI taxonomy): Eukaryota > Metazoa > Chordata > Actinopteri > Cypriniformes > Nemacheilidae > Oreonectes > Oreonectes daqikongensis. The sequence goes on along the minus strand of JAOTQM010000278.1, from coordinate 22,323 downwards.
GTTTTGCAAAGAAAGCTTTTTTCTGTCACACAAGCCATCCTAACAACATGAAATGAGTGTTAAAGTAATGTTTTCATCAGTTCTCATCTTTTTAGTTCAGGGACATGTCAGGAAACACAAATCTGACAGGAACATGAGTTTTGCAAAGAAAGCTCTTTTCTTACACACAGGCCATCCTAGGATTATAGAATGAGTGTTAAAGTAATGTTTTCTACAGTTCTCATCTTTTTTGATTAGGGCCAAGTCAGGAAAGACAAATCTGACAGAAACCTGAGTTTTGCAAAGAAAGCTTTATTCTGACACTCAATACCATTCTAGGAACATGAAATAACTGTTAAAGTAATATTTTCATCAGTTCTCAACTTTTTCGTTCAGGGGCATGTCAGGAAACACAAATCTGACAGGAACATAAGTTTTGCAAAGAAAGCTTTTTTCTGTCACACAAGGCCAACCTAGGAACATAAAATGAGTGTTAAAGTAATGTTTTCTACAGTTCTCATCTTTTTTGATAAGGGCCATGTCAGGAAAAACAAATCTTACAGGAACATGAGTTTTGCAAAGAAAGCTTTATTCTGACACTCAATACCATTCTAGGAACATGAAATGACTGTTAAAGTAATGTTTTCATCAGTTCTCATCTTTTTCGTTCAGGGACATGTCAGGAAACACAAATCTGACAGGAACATGAGTTTTGCAAAGAAAGCTTTTTCTTACACACAGGCCATCCTAGGAACATAAATGAGTGTTAAAGTAATGTTTCTACAGTTCTCATCTTTTTTGTTAGGGCCATGTCAGGAAACACAAATCTGACAGGAACATGAGTTTTGCAAAGAAAGCTTTTTTTGACACTCAATACCATTCTAGGAACATGAAATGAGTGTTAAAGTAATGTTTTCATCAGTTCTCATCTTTTTCGTTCAGGGACATGTCAGGAAACACAAATCTGACAGGAACATGAGTTTTGCAAAGAAAGCTTTTTTCTGTCACACAAGCCATCCTAACAACATGAAATGAGTGTTAAAGTAATGTTTTAATCAGTTCTCATCTTTTTCGATCAGGGACATGTCAGGAAACACAAATCTGACAGGAACATGAGTTTTGCAAAGAAAGCTTTATTCTGACACTCAATACCATTCTAGGAACATGAAATTACTGTTAAAGTAATGTTTTCATCAGTTCTCATCTTTTTAGTTCAGGGACATGTCAGGAAACACAAATCTGACAGGAACATGAGTTTTGCAAAGAAAGCTTTTTTCTTACACACAAGGCCATCCTAGGAACATAAAATGAGTATTAAAGTAATGTTTTCTACAGTTCTCATCTTTTTTGATTAGGGCCATGTCAGGAAAGACAAATCTGACAGGAACATGAGTTTTGCAAAGAAAGCTTTATTCTGACACTCAATTGCATTCTTGGAACATGAAATAAGTGTTAAAGTAATGTTTTCATCAGTTCTCATCTTTTTCGTTCAGGGACATGTCAGGAAACACAAATCTGACAGGAACATGAGTTTTGCAAAGAAAGCTTTTTTCTTACACACAGGCCATCCTAGGAACATAAATGAGTGTTAAAGTAATGTTTTCTCAGTTCTCATCTTTTTGATTAGGGCCATGTCAGGAAACACAAATCTGACAGGAACATGAGTTTTGCAAAGAAAGCTTTATTCTGACACTCAATACCATTCTAGGAACATGAAATGAGTGTTAAAGTAATGTTTTCTCAGTTCTCATCTTTTTTGTTCAGGGACATGTCAGGAAACACAAATCTGACAGGAACATGAGTTTTGCAAAGAAAGCTTTATTCTGACACTCAATGGCATTCTAGGAACATGAAATAACTGTTAAAGTAATGTTTTCATCAGTTCTCATCTTTTTCGTTCAGGGACATGTCAGGAAACACAAATCTGACAGGAACATGAGTTTTGCAAAGAAAGCTTTTTTCTGTCACACAAGCCATCCTAACAACATGAAATGAGTGTTAAAGTAATGTTTTAATCAGTTCTCATCTTTTTCGTTCAGGGACATGTCAGGAAACACAAATCTGACAGGAACATGAGTTTTGCAAAGAAAGCTTTTTTCTTACACACAAGGCCATCCTAGGAACATAAAATGAGTGTTAAAGTAATGTTTTCTACAGTTCTCATCTTTTTTGATAAGGGCCATGTCAGGAAAGACAAATCTGACAGGAACATGAGTTTTGCAAAGAAAGCTTTATTCTGACACTCAATACCATTCTAGGAACATGAAATAACTGTTAAAGTAATGTTTTCATCAGTTCTCATCTTTTTCGTTCAGGGACATGTCAGGAAACACAAATCTGACAGGAACATGAGTTTTGCAAAGAAAGCTTTTTTCTGTCACACAAGCCATCCTAACAACATGAAATGAGTGTTAAAGTAATGTTTTCATCAGTTCTCATCTTTTTGTTCAGGGACATGTCAGGAAACACAAATCTGACAGGAACATGAGTTTTGCAAAGAAAGCTTTTTCTTACACACAGGCCATCCTAGGAACATAGAACGAGTGTTAAAGTAATGTTTTCTACAGTTCTCATCTTTTTTGATTAGAGCCATGTCAGGAAAAACAAATCTTACAGGAACATGAGTTTTGCAAAGAAAGCTTTATTTTGACACTCAATGCCATTCTAGGAACATGAAATAACTGTTAAAGTAATGTTTTCATCAGTTCTCATCTTTTTCGTTCACGGACATGTCAGGAAACACAAATCTGACAGGAACATGAGTTTTGCAAAGAAAGCTTTTTTCTGTCACACAAGCCATCCTAACAACATGAAATGAGTGTTAAAGTAATGTTTTCATCAGTTCTCATCTTTTTCGTTCAGGGACATGTCAGGAAACACAAATCTGACAGGAACATGAGTTTTGCAAAGAAAGCTTTTTCTTACACACAGGCCATCCTAGGAACATAAATGAGTGTTAAAGTAATGTTTTCTACAGTTCTCATCTTTTTTGATTAGGGCCAAGTCAGGAAAGACAAATCTGACAGGAACATGAGTTTTGCAAAGAAAGCTTTATTCTGACACTCAATACCATTCTAGGAACATGAAATAACTGTTAAAGTAATGTTTTCATCAGTTCTCATCTTTTTCGTTCAGGGACATGTCAGGAAACACAAATCTGACAGGAACATGAGTTTTGCAAAGAAAGCTTTTTTCTTACACACAGGCCATCCTAGGAACATAGAATGAGTGTTAAAGTAATGTTTTCTACAGTTCTCATCTTTTTTGATTAGGGCCATGTCAGGAAACACAAATCTGACAGGAACATGAGTTTTGCAAAGAAAGCTTTTTTCTTACACACAGGCCATCCTAGGAACATAAAATGAGTGTTAAAGTAATGTTTTAATCAGTTCTCATCTTTTTCGTTCAGGGACATGTCAGGAAACACAAATTTGACAGGAACATGAGTTTTGCAAAGAAAGCTTTATTCTGACACTCAATACCATTCTAGGAACATGAAATGAGTGTTAAAGTAATGTTTTAATCAGTTCTCATCTTTTTCGTTCAGGGACATGTCAGGAAACACAAATCTGACAGGAACATGAGTTTTGCAAAGAAAGCTTTTTTCTGTCACACAAGCCATCCTACAACATGAAATGAGTGTTAAAGTAATGTTTTCACAGTTCTCATCTTTTTGTTCAGGGACATGTCAGGAAACACAAATCTGACAGGAACATGAGTTTTGCAAAGAAAGCTTTTTTCTTACACACAGGCCATCCTAGGAACATGAAATGAGTGTTAAAGTAATGTTTTCATCAGTTCTCATCTTTTTCGTTCAGGGACATGTCAGGAAACACAAATCTGACAGGAACATGAGTTTTGCAAAGAAAGCTTTTTCTGACACTCAATACCATTCTAGGAACATGAAATGAGTGTTAAAGTAATGTTTTAATCAGTTCTCATCTTTTTCGTTCAGGGCCAAGTCAGGAAACACAAATCTGACAGGAATATGAGTTATGCAAAAAGAAAGCTTTTTTCTGTCACACAAGCCATCCTAACAACATGAAATGAGTGTTAAAGTAATGTTTTCATCAGTTCTCATCTTTTTCGTTCAGGGACATGTCAGGAAACACAAATTTGACAGGAACATGAGTTTTGCAAAGAAAGCTTTTTTCTTACACACAAGGCCATCCTAGGAACATAAAATGAGTGTTAAAGTAATGTTTTCTACAGTTCTCATCATTTTTGATTAGAGCCATATCAGGAAAGACAAATCTGACAGGAACATGAGTTTTGCAAAGAAAGCTTTATTCTGACACTCAATACCCTTCTAGGAACATGAAATAACTGTTAAAGTAATTTTTTCTACAGTTCTCATCTTTTTTGATTAGGGCCATGTCAGGAAACACAAATCTGACAGGAACATGAGTTTTGCAAAGAAAGCTTTTTTCTTACACACAAGGCCATCCTAGGAACATAAATGAGTGTTAAAGTAATGTTTTCTACAGTTCTCATCTTTTTTGATTAGGGCCATGTCAGGAAACACAAATCTGACAGGAATATGAGTTATGCAAAAAGAAAGCTTTTTTCTGACACTCAATACCATTCTAGGAACATGAAATGAGTGTTAAAGTAATGTTTTAATCAGTTCTCATCTTTTTCGTTCAGGGCCAAGTCAGGAAACACAAATCTGACAGGAACAAGAGTTTTGAAAAGAAAGCTTTATTCTGACACTCAATGGCATTCTAGGAACATGAAATAACTGTTAAAGTAATGTTTTCATCAGTTCTCATCTTTTTCGTTCAGGGACATGTCAGGAAACACAAATCTGACAGGAACATGAGTTTTGCAAAGAAAGCTTTTTTCTGTCACACAAGCCATCCTAACAACATGAAATGAGTGTTAAAGTAATGTTTTCATCAGTTCTCATCTTTTTCGCTCAGGGACATGTCAGGAAACACAAATCTGACAGGAACATGAGTTTTGCAAAGAAAGCTTTTTTCTTACACACAAGGCCAACCTAGGAACATAAAATGAGTGTTAAAGTAATGTTTTCTACAGTTCTCATCTTTTTTGATAAGGGCCATGTCAGGAAAGACAAATCTGACAGAAACATGAGTTTTGCAAAGAAAGCTTTATTCTGACACTCAATACCATTCTAGGAACATGAAATAACTGTTAAAGTAATATTTTCATCAGTTCTCAACTTTTTCGTTCAGGGGCATGTCAGGAAACACAAATCTGACAGGAACATGAGTTTTGCAAAGAAAGCTTTTTTCTGTCACACAAGCCATCCTAACAACATGAAATGAGTGTTAAAGTAATGTTTTCATCAGTTCTCATCTTTTTAGTTCAGGGACATGTCAGGAAACACAAATCTGACAGGAACATGAGTTTTGCAAAGAAAGCTTTTTCTTACACACAGGCCATCCTAGGAACATAGAATGAGTGTTAAAGTAATGTTTTCTACAGTTCTCATCTTTTTTGATTAGGGCCAAGTCAGGAAAGACAAATCTGACAGGAACATGAGTTTTGCAAAGAAAGCTTTATTCTGACACTCAATACCATTCTAGGAACATGAAATAACTGTTAAAGTAATGTTTTCATCAGTTCTCATCTTTTTCGTTCAGGGACATGTCAGGAAACACAAATCTGACAGGAACATGAGTTTTGCAAAGAAAGCTTTTTTTGACACACAAGCCATCCTAGGAACATGAAATGAGTGTTAAAGTAATGTTTTCATCAGTTCTCATCTTTTTCGTTCAGGGACATGTCAGGAAACACAAATCTGACAGGAACATGAGTTTTGCAAAGAAAGCTTTTTCTGACACTCAATACCATTCTAGGAACATGAAATGAGTGTTAAAGTAATGTTTTCATCAGTTCTCATCTTTTTCGTTCAGGGCATGTCAGGAAACACAAATCTGACAGGAACATGAGTTTTGCAAAGAAAGCTTTTTCTGTCACACAAGCCATCCTAGGAACATGAAATGAGTGTTAAAGTAATGTTTTCATCAGTTCTCATCTTTTTCGTTCAGGGACATGTCAGGAAACACAAATCTGACAGGAACATGAGTTTTGCAAAGAAAGCTTTTTCTTACACACAGGCCATCCTAGGAACATAAATGAGTGTTAAAGTAATGTTTTCTACAGTTCTCATCTTTTTTGATTAGGGCCATGTCAGGAAACACAAATCTGACAGGAACATGAGTTTTGCAAAGAAAGCTTTTTTCTTACACACAGGCCATCCTAGGAACATAAATGAGTGTTAAAGTAATGTTTTCATCAGTTCTCATCTTTTTTGTTAGGGCCATGTCAGGAAACACAAATCTGACAGGAACATGAGTTTTGCAAAGAAAGCTTTTTTCTGTCACACTCATACCATCCTAGGAACATGAAATGAGTGTTAAAGTAATGTTTTCATCAGTTCTCATCTTTTTCGTTCAGGGACATGTCAGGAAACACAAATCTGACAGGAACATGAGTTTTGCAAAGAAAGCTTTTTTCTGTCACACAAGCCATCCTAGGAACATGAAATGAGTGTTAAAGTAATGTTTTCATCAGTTCTCATCTTTTTCGTTCAGGGACATGTCAGGAAACACAAATCTGACAGGAACATGAGTTTTGCAAAGAAAGCTTTTTTCTGTCACACAAGCCATCCTAGGAACATGAAATGAGTGTTAAAGTAATGTTTTAATCAGTTCTCATCTTTTTCGTTCAGGGACATGTCAGGAAACACAAATCTGACAGGAATATGAGTTATGCAAAAAGAAAGCTTTTTTCTGTCACACAAGCCATCTTAACAACATGAAATGAGTGTTAAAGTAATGTTTTAATCAGTTCTCATCTTTTTCGTTCAGGGACATGTCAGGAAACACAAATTTGACAGGAACATGAGTTTTGCAAAGAAAGCTTTATTCTGACACTCAATACCATTCTAGGAACATGAAATAACTGTTAAAGTAATATTTTCATCAGTTCTCAACTTTTATGATTAGGGCCAAGTCAGGAAACACAAATCTGACAGGAACATAAGTTTTGCAAAGAAAGCTTTTTTCTGTCACACAAGCCATCCTAACAACATGAAATGAGTGTTAAAGTAATGTTTTCATCAGTTCTCATCTTTTTAGTTCAGGGACATGTCAGGAAACACAAATCTGACAGGAACATGAGTTTTGCAAAGAAAGCTCTTTTCTTACACACAGGCCATCCTAGGAACATAAAATGAGTGTTAAAGTAATGTTTTCTACAGTTCTCATCTTTTTTGATAAGGGCCATGTCAGGAAACACAAATCTGACAGGAACATGAGTTTTGCAAAGAAAGCTTTATTCTGACACTCAATACCATTCTAGGAACATGAAATAACTGTTAAAGTAATGTTTTCATCAGTTCTCATCTTTTTCGTTCAGGGACATGTCAGGAAACACAAATCTGACAGGAACATGAGTTTTGCAAAGAAAGCTTTTTTCTGTCACACAAGCCATCCTAACAACATGAAATGAGTGTTAAAGTAATGTTTTCATCAGTTCTCATCTTTTTCGTTCAGGGACATGTCAGGAAACACAAATCTGACAGGAACATGAGTTTTGCAAAGAAAGCTTTTTTCTTACACACAGGCCATCCTAGGAACATAAATGAGTGTTAAAGTAATGTTTTCTACAGTTCTCATCTTTTTTGATTAGGGCCAAGTCAGGAAAGACAAATCTGACAGGAACATGAGTTTTGCAAAGAAAGCTTTATTCTGACACTCAATACCTTTCTAGGAACATAAAATAACTGTTAAAGTAATGTTTTCATCAGTTCTCATCTTTATCGTTCAGGGACATGTCAGGAAACACAAATCTGACAGGAACATGAGATTTGCAAAGAAAGCTTTTGTCTTACACACAGGCCGTCCTAGGAACATAGAATGAGTGTTAAAGTAATGTACAGTTCTCATCTTTTTTGATTAGGGCCATGTCAGAAAACACAAATCTGACAGGAACATGAGTTTTGCAAAGAAAGCTTTATTCTGACACTCAATACCATTCTAGGAACATGAAATGAGTGTTAAAGTAATGTTTTCTACAGTTCTCATCTTTTTTGTTCAGGGACATGTCAGGAAACACAAATCTGACAGGAACAAGAGTTTTGAAAAGAAAGCTTTATTCTGACACTCAATGGCATTCTAGGAACATGAAATAACTGTTAAAGTAATGTTTTCATCAGTTCTCATCTTTTTCGCTCAGGGACATGTCAGGAAACACAAATCTGGCAGGAACATGAATTTTGCAAAGAAAGCTTTTTTCTGTCACACCAAGCCATCCTAACAACATGAAATGAGTGTTAAAGTAATGTTTTAATCAGTTCTCATCTTTTTCGTTCAGGGACATGTCAGGAAACACAAATCTGACAGGAACATGAGTTTTGCAAAGAAAGCTTTTTCTTACACACAAGGCCATCCTAGGAACATAAAATGAGTGTTAAAGTAATGTTTTCTACAGTTCTCATCTTTTTTGATAAGGGCCATGTCAGGAAAGACAAATCTGACAGAAACATGAGTTTTGCAAAGAAAGCTTTATTCTGACACTCAATACCATTCTAGGAACATGAAATAACTGTTAAAGTAATGTTTTCATCAGTTCTCATCTTTTTCGTTCACGGACATGTCAGGAAACACAAATCTGACAGGAACATGAGTTTTGCAAAGAAAGCTTTTTTCTGTCACACAAGCCATCCTAACAACATGAAATGAGTGTTGTAGTAATGTTTTCATCAGTTCTCATCTTTTTAGTTCAGGGACATGTCAGGAAACACAAATCTGGCAGGAACATGAGTTTTGCAAAGAAAGCTTTTTTCTTACACACAGGCCATCCTAGGAACATAGAATGAGTGTTAAAGTAATGTTTTCTACAGTTCTCATCTTTTTTGATTAGAGCCATGTCAGGAAAAACAAATCTGACAGGAACATGAGTTTTGCAAAGAAAGCTTTATTCTGACACTCAATACCATTCTAGGAACATGAAATAACTGTTAAAGTAATATTTTCATCAGTTCTCAACTTTTTCGTTCAGGGGCATGTCAGGAAACACAAATCTGACAGGAACATAAGTTTTGCAAAGAAAGCTTTTTTCTGTCACACAAGGCCAACCTAGGAACATAAAATGAGTGTTAAAGTAATGTTTTCTACAGTTCTCATCTTTTTTGATAAGGGCCATGTCAGGAAAGACAAATCTGACAGAAACATGAGTTTTGCAAAGAAAGCTTTATTCTGACACTCAATACCATTCTAGGAACATGAAATAACTGTTAAAGTAATATTTTCATCAGTTCTCATCTTTTTAGTTCAGGGACATGTCAGGAAACACAAATCTGACAGGAACATGAGTTTTGCAAAGAAAGCTTTTTCTTACACACAAGCCATCCTAACAACATGAAATGAGTGTTAAAGTAATGTTTTCATCAGTTCTCATCTTTTTCGTTCAGGGACATGTCAGGAAACACAAATCTGACAGGAACATGAGTTTTGCAAAGAAAGCTTTTTCTTACACACAGGCCATCCTAGGAACATAAATGAGTGTTAAAGTAATGTTTTCTACAGTTCTCATCTTTTTTGATTAGGGCCATGTCAGGAAACACAAATCTGACAGGAACATGAGTTTTGCAAAGAAAGCTTTATTTGACACTCAATACCATTCTAGGAACATGAAATAACTGTTAAAGTAATGTTTTCATCAGTTCTCATCTTTTTCGTTCAGGGACATGTCAGGAAACACAAATCTGACAGGAACATGAGTTTTGCAAAGAAAGCTTTTTTCTGTCACACAAGCCATCCTAGGAACATGAAATGAGTGTTAAAGTAATGTTTTCTACAGTTCTCATCTTTTTTGATTAGGGCCATGTCAGAAAACACAAATCTGACAGGAACATGAGTTTTGCAAAGAAAGCTTTATTCTGACACTCAATACCATTCTAGGAACATGAAATTACTGTTAAAGTAATGTTTTCATCAGTTCTCATCTTTTTAGTTCAGGGACATGTCAGGAAACACAAATCTGACAGGAACATGAGTTTTGCAAAGAAAGCTTTTTTCTTACACACAAGGCCATCCTAGGAACATAAAATGAGTATTAAAGTAATGTTTTCTACAGTTCTCATCTTTTTTGATTAGGGCCATGTCAGGAAACACAAATCTGACAGGAACATGAGTTTTGCAAAGAAAGCTTTATTCTGACACTCAATACCATTCTAGGAACATGAAATAACTGTTAAAGTAATGTTTTCATCAGTTCTCATCTTTTTCGTTCAGGGACATGTCAGGAAACACAAATCTGACAGGAACATGAGTTTTGCAAAGAAAGCTTTTTTCTTACACACGGCCATCCTAGGAACATAAATGAGTGTTAAAGTAATGTTTTCTCAGTTCTCATCTTTTTTGATTAGGGCCATGTCAGGAAACACAAATCTGACAGGAACATGAGTTTTGCAAAGAAAGCTTTTTCTGACACTCAATACCATTCTAGGAACATGAAATGAGTGTTAAAGTAATGTTTTCTACAGTTCTCATCTTTTTTGTTCAGGGACATGTCAGGAAAGACAAATCTGACAGAAACATGAGTTTTGCAAAGAAAGCTTTATTCTGACACTCAATACCATTCTAGGAACATGAAATAACTGTTAAAGTAATGTTTTCATCAGTTCTCATCTTTTTCGCTCAGGGACATGTCAGGAAACACAAATCTGGCAGGAACATGAATTTTGCAAAGAAAGCTTTTTTCTGTCACACCAAGCCATCCTAACAACATGAAATGAGTGTTAAAGTAATGTTTTAATCAGTTCTCATCTTTTTCGTTCAGGGACATGTCAGGAAACACAAATCTGACAGGAACATGAGTTTTGCAAAGAAAGCTTTTTTCTTACACACAAGGCCAACCTAGGAACATAAAATGAGTGTTAAAGTAATGTTTTCTACAGTTCTCATCTTTTTTGATAAGGGCCATGTCAGGAAAGACAAATCTGACAGAAACATGAGTTTTGCAAAGAAAGCTTTATTCTGACACTCAATACCATTCTAGGAACATGAAATAACTGTTAAAGTAATGTTTTCATCAGTTCTCAACTTTTTCGTTCAGGGGCATGTCAGGAAACACAAATCTGACAGGAACATAAGTTTTGCAAAGAAAGCTTTTTTCTGTCACACAAGCCATCCTAACAACATGAAATGAGTGTTAAAGTAATGTTTTCATCAGTTCTCATCTTTTTCGTTCAGGGACATGTCAGGAAACACAAATCTGACAGGAACATGAGTTTTGCAAAGAAAGCTCTTTTCTTACACACAGGCCATCCTAGGATTATAGAATGAGTGTTAAAGTAATGTTTTCTACAGTTCTCATCTTTTTTGATTAGGGCCAAGTCAGGAAAGACAAATCTGACAGGAACATGAGTTTTGCAAAGAAAGCTTTATTCTGACACTCAATACCATTCTAGGAACATGAAATAACTGTTAAAGTAATGTTTTCATCAGTTCTCATCTTTTTCGTTCAGGGACATGTCAGGAAACACAAATTTGACAGGAACATGAGTTTTGCAAAGAAAGCTTTTTTCTGTCACACAAGCCATCCTAACAACATGAAATGAGTGTTAAAGTAATGTTTTCATCAGTTCTCAACTTTTTCGTTCAGGGGCATGTCAGGAAACACAAATCTGACAGGAACATAAGTTTTGCAAAGAAAGCTTTTGTCTTACACACAGGCCGTCCTAGGAACATAGAATGAGTGTTAAAGTAATGTACAGTTCTCATCTTTTTTGATTAGGGCCATGTCAGAAAACACAAATCTGACAGGAACATGAGTTTTGCAAAGAAAGCTTTATTCTGACACTCAATACCATTCTAGGAACATGAAATAACTGTTAAAGTAATGTTTTCATCAGTTCTCATCTTTTTCGTTCAGGGACATGTCAGGAAACACAAATCTGACAGGAACATGAGTTTTGCAAAGAAAGCTTTTTCTTACACACAGGCCATCCTAGGAACATGAAATGAGTGTTAAAGTAATGTTTTCATCAGTTCTCATCTTTTTGTTAGGGACATGTCAGGAAACACAAATCTGACAGGAACATGAGTTTTGCAAAGAAAGCTTTTTTCTTACACACAGGCCATCCTAGGAACATAAAATAACTGTTAAAGTAATGTTTTCATCAGTTCTCATCTTTTTCGTTCAGGGACATGTCAGGAAACACAAATCTGACAGGAACATGAGTTTTGCAAAGAAAGCTTTATTCTGACACTCAATACCATTCTAGGAACATGAAATGAGTGTTAAAGTAATGTTTTAATCAGTTCTCATCTTTTTCGTTCAGGGCCAAGTCAGGAAACACAAATCTGACAGGAATATGAGTTATGCAAAAAGAAAGCTTTTTTCTGTCACACAAGCCATCCTAACAACATGAAATGAGTGTTAAAGTAATGTTTTCTACAGTTCTCATCTTTTTGATTAGGGCCATGTCAGGAAAAACAAATCTTACAGGAACATGAGTTTTGCAAAGAAAGCTTTTTTCTTACACACAGGCCATCCTAGGAACATAAAATGAGTGTTAAAGTAATGTTTTCATCAGTTCTCATCTTTTTCGTTCAGGGACATGTCAGGAAACACAAATCTGACAGGAACATGAGTTTTGCAAAGAAAGCTTTATTCTGACACTCAATACCATTCTAGTAACATGAAATAACTGTTAAAGTAATGTTTTCATCAGTTCTCATCTTTTTCGTTCAGGGACATGTCAGGAAACACAAATCTGACAGGAACATGAGTTTTGCAAAGAAAGCTTTTTTCTGTCACACAAGCCATCCTACAACATGAAATGAGTGTTAAAGTAATGTTTTCATCAGTTCTCATCTTTTTCGTTCAGGGACATGTCAGGAAACACAAATCTGACAGGAACATGAGTTTTGCAAAGAAAGCTTTTTCTTACACACAGGCCATCCTAGGAACATAAATGAGTGTTAAAGTAATGTTTTCTACAGTTCTCATCTTTTTTGATTAGGGCCATGTCAGGAAACACAAATCTGACAGGAACATGAGTTTTGCAAAGAAAGCTTTATTCTGACACTCAATACCATTCTAGGAACATGAAATAACTGTTAAAGTAATGTTTTCATCAGTTCTCATCTTTTTCGTTCAGGGACATGTCAGGAAACACAAATCTGACAGGAACATGAGTTTTGCAAAGAAAGCTTTTTTTGACACACATACCATTCTAGGAACATGAAATGAGTGTTAAAGTAATGTTTTCATCAGTTCTCATCTTTTTCGTTCAGGGACATGTCAGGAAACACAAATCTGACAGGAACATGAGTTTTGCAAAGAAAGCTTTTTTCTGTCACACAAGCCATCCTAGGAACATGAAATGAGTGTTAAAGTAATGTTTTCATCAGTTCTCATCTTTTTTGTTCAGGGACATGTCAGGAAACACAAATCTGACAGGAACATGAGTTTTGCAAAGAAAGCTTTTTTCTTACACACAAGGCCATCCTAGGAACATAAAATGAGTGTTAAAGTAATGTTTTCTACAGTTCTCATCTTTTTGATTAGGGCCATGTCAGGAAACACAAATCTGACAGGAACATGAGTTTTGCAAAGAAAGCTTTATTCTGACACTCAATACCATTCTAGGAACATGAAATGACTGTTAAAGTAATGTTTTCATCAGTTCTCATCTTTTTCGTTCAGGGACATGTCAGGAAACACAAATCTGACAGGAACATGAGTTTTGCAAAGAAAGCTTTTTTCTTACACACAAGGCCATCCTAGGAACATAAAATGAGTATTAAAGTAATGTTTTCTACAGTTCTCATCTTTTTTGATTAGGGCCAAGTCAGGAAAGACAAATCTGACAGGAACATGAGTTTTGCAAAGAAAGCTTTATTCTGACACTCAATACCTTTCTAGGAACATAAAATAACTGTTAAAGTAATGTTTTCATCAGTTCTCATCTTTATCGTTCAGGGACATGTCAGGAAACACAAATCTGACAGGAACATGAGATTTGCAAAGAAAGCTTTTGTCTTACACACGGCCATCCTAGGAACATAGAATGAGTGTTAAAGTAATGTTTTCTACAGTTCTCATCTTTTTTGATTAGGGCCATGTCAGAAAACACAATTCTGACAGGAACATGAGTTTTGCAAAGAAACTTTATTCTGACACTCAATACCATTCTAGGAACATGAAATGAGTGTTAAAGTAATGTTTTTTACAGTTCTCATCTTTTTTGTTCAGGGACATGTCAGGAAACACAAATCTGACAGGAACATGAATTTTGCAAAGAAAGCTTTTTTCTGTCACACAAGCCATCCTAACAACATGAAATGAGTGTTAAAGTAATGTTTTAATCAGTTCTCATCTTTTTCGTTCAGGGACATGTCAGGAAACACAAATTTGACAGGAACATGAGTTTTGCAAAGAAAGCTTTTTTCTTACACACAAGGCCATCCTAGGAACATAAAATGAGTGTTAAAGTAATGTTTTCTACAGTTCTCATCTTTTTTGATTAGGGCCATGTCAGGAAAACAAATCTGACAGGAACATGAGTTTTGCAAAGAAAGCTTTATTCTGACACTCAATACCATTCTAGGAACATGAAATGAGTGTTAAAGTAATGTTTTCATCAGTTCTCATCTTTTTCGTTCAGGGACATGTCAGGAAACACAAATCTGACAGGAACATGAGTTTTGCAAAGAAAGCTTTTTTCTTACACACAAGGCCATCCTAGGAACATAAAATGAGTGTTAAAGTAATGTTTTCTACAGTTCTCATCTTTTTGATTAGGGCCATGTCAGGAAACACAAATCTGACAGGAACATGAGTTTTGCAAAGAAAGCTTTATTCTGACACTCAACCATTCTAGGAACATGAAATAACTGTTAAAGTAATGTTTTCATCAGTTCTCATCTTTTTCGTTCAGGGACATGTCAGGAAACACAAATCTGACAGGAACATGAGTTTTGCAAAGAAAGCTTTTTTCTTACACACAGGCCATCCTAGGAACATAGAATGAGTGTTAAAGTAATGTTTTCTACAGTTCTCATCTTTTTTGTTAGGGACATGTCAGGAAACACAAATCTGACAGGAACATGAGTTTTGCAAAGAAAGCTTTATTCTGACACTCAATACCATTCTAGGAACATGAAATGAGTGTTAAAGTAATGTTTTCTACAGTTCTCATCTTTTTTGTTCAGGGACATGTCAGGAAACACAAATCTGACAGGAACATGAGTTTTGCAAAGAAAGCTTTATTCTGACACTCAATGCATTCTAGGAACATGAAATAACTGTTAAAGTAATGTTTTCATCAGTTCTCATCTTTTTCGTTCAGGGACATGTCAGGAAACACAAATCTGACAGGAACATGAGTTTTGCAAAGAAAGCTTTTTTCTGTCACACAAGCCATCCTAACAACATGAAATGAGTGTTAAAGTAATGTTTTAATCAGTTCTCATCTTTTTCGTTCAGGGACATGTCAGGAAACACAAATCTGACAGGAACATGAGTTTTGCAAAGAAAGCTTTTTTCTTACACACAAGGCCATCCTAGGAACATAAAATGAGTGTTAAAGTAATGTTTTCTACAGTTCTCATCTTTTTTGATCAGGGCCATGTCAGGAAAGACAAATCTGACAGGAACATGAGTTTTGCAAAGAAAGCTTTATTCTGACACTCAATACCATTCTAGGAACATGAAATAACTGTTAAAGTAATGTTTTCATCAGTTCTCATCTTTTTCGTTCAGGGCATGTCAGGAAACACAAATCTGACAGGAACATGAGTTTTGCAAAGAAAGCTTTTTTCTGTCACACAAGCCATCCTAACAACATGAAATGAGTGTTAAAGTAATGTTTTCATCAGTTCTCATCTTTTTCGTTCAGGGACATGTCAGGAAACACAAATCTGACAGGAACATGAGTTTTGCAAAGAAAGCTTTTTCTTACACACAGGCCATCCTAGGAACATAGAATGAGTGTTAAAGTAATGTTTTCTACAGTTCTCATCTTTTTGATTAGGGCCATGTCAGGAAACACAAATCTGACAGGAACATGAGTTTTGCAAAGAAAGCTTTTTTCTGACACACATACCATCCTAGGAACATGAAATGAGTGTTAAAGTAATGTTTTCATCAGTTCTCATCTTTTTGTTCAGGGACATGTCAGGAAACACAAATCTGACAGGAACATGAGTTTTGCAAAGAAAGCTTTTTTCTGTCACACAAGCCATCCTAGGAACATGAAATGAGTGTTAAAGTAATGTTTTCATCAGTTCTCATCTTTTTTGTTAGGGACATGTCAGGAAACACAAATCTGACAGGAACATGAGTTTTGCAAAGAAAGCTTTATTCTGACACTCAATACCATTCTAGGAACATGAAATGAGTGTTAAAGTAATGTTTTCATCAGTTCTCATCTTTTTCGTTCAGGGCCATGTCAGGAAACACAAATCTGACAGGAACATGAGTTTTGCAAAGAAAGCTTTTTTCTGTCACACAAAGCCATCCTAACAACATGAAATGAGTGTTAAAGTAATGTTTTCATCAGTTCTCATCTTTTTCGTTCAGGGACATGTCAGGAAACACAAATCTGACAGGAACATGAGTTTTGCAAAGAAAGCTTTTTTCTGTCACACAAGCCATCCTAACAACATGAAATGAGTGTTAAAGTAATGTTTTCTACAGTTCTCATATTTTTGTTCAGGGACATGTCAGGAAACACAAATCTGACAGGAACATGAGTTTTGCAAAGAAAGCTTTATTCTGACACTCAATACCATTCTAGGAACATGAAATAACTGTTAAAGTAATGTTTTCATCAGTTCTCATCTTTTTCGTTCAGGGACATGTCAGGAAACACAAATCTGACAGGAACATGAGTTTTGCAAAGAAAGCTTTTTTCTGTACACAAGCCATCCTAGGAACATGAAATGAGTGTTAAAGTAATGTTTCTACAGTTCTCATCTTTTTTGTTCAGGGACATGTCAGGAAACACAAATCTGACAGGAACATGAGTTTTGCAAAGAAAGCTTTTTTCTGACACTCAAGCCATCTAGGAAATGAATAAATGTTAAAGTAATGTTTTCATCAGTTCTCATCTTTTTCGTCAGGGGCATGTCAAAGTAATGTTTTCATCAGTTCTCATCTTTTTCGTAGGGACATGTCAGGAAACACAAATCTGACAGGAACATGAGTTTTGCAAAGAAAGCTTTTTTCTTACACACAGGCCATCCTAGGAACATGAATGAGTGTTAAAGTAATGTTTTCATCAGTTCTCATCTTTTTCGTTCAGGGACATGTCAGGAAACACAAATCTGACAGGAACATGAGTTTTGCAAAGAAAGCTTTTTCTGACACAAAAGCCATCCTAAACA
This sequence comes from Oreonectes daqikongensis, assembly GCA_026939265.1. Taxonomy (NCBI): domain Eukaryota; kingdom Metazoa; phylum Chordata; class Actinopteri; order Cypriniformes; family Nemacheilidae; genus Oreonectes; species Oreonectes daqikongensis. The sequence goes on along the minus strand of JAOTQM010000278.1, from coordinate 4,972 downwards.
TGAAATGAGTGTTAAAGTAATGTTTTCATCAGTTCTCATCTTTTTGTTAGGGACATGTCAGGAAACACAAATCTGACAGGAACATGAGTTTTGCAAAGAAAGCTTTTTCTGACACACAAGCCATCCTAGGAACATGAAATGAGTGTTAAAGTAATGTTTTATCAGTTCTCATCTTTTTCGTTCAGGGACATGTCAGGAAACACAAATCTGACAGGAACATGAGTTTTGCAAAGAAAGCTTTTTCTGTCACACTCAAGCCATCCTAACAACATGAAATGAGTGTTAAAGTAATGTTTTCATCAGTTCTCATCTTTTTCGTTCAGGGACATGTCAGGAAACACAAATCTGACAGGAACATGAGTTTTGCAAAGAAAGCTTTTTCTTCACACAAGCCATCCTAGGAACATAAAATGAGTGTTAAAGTAATGTTTCTACAGTTCTCATCTTTTTGATCAGGGAATGTCAGGAAACACAAATCTGACAGGAACATGAGTTTTGCAAAGAAAGCTTTATTCTGACACTCAATACCATTCTAGGAACATGAAATAACTGTTAAAGTAATGTTTTCATCAGTTCTCATCTTTTTCGTTCAGGGACATGTCAGGAAACACAAATCTGACAGGAACATGAGTTTTGCAAAGAAAGCTTTTTTCTACAACAAGGCCATCCTAGGAACATAAAATGAGTGTTAAAGTAATGTTTTCTACAGTTCTCATCTTTTTGATTAGGCCATGTCAGGAACACAAATCTGACAGGAACATGAGTTTTGCAAAGAAAGCTTTTTCTGTCACACCAAGCCATCCTAGGAACATGAAATGAGTGTTAAAGTAATGTTTTCATCAGTTCTCATCTTTTTCGTTCAGGGACATGTCAGGAAACACAAATCTGACAGGAACATGAGTTTTGCAAAGAAAGCTTTTTTCTACACACAAGGCATCCTAGGAACATAAAATGAGTGTTAAAGTAATGTTTTCTCAGTTCTCATCTTTTTTGTTCAGGGCCATGTCAGGAAACACAAATCTGACAGGAACATGAGTTTTGCAAAGAAAGCTTTATTCTGACACTCAAGCCATTCTAGGAACATGAAAAGTGTTAAAGTAATGTTTTCATCAGTTCTCATCTTTTCGTTCAGGGACATGTCAGGAAACACAAATCTGACAGGAACATGAGTTTTGCAAAGAAAGCTTTATTCTGACACACATCCATTCTAGGAACATGAAATGAGTGTTAAAGTAATGTTTTCATCAGTTCTCATCTTTTTCGTTCAGGGACATGTCAGGAAACACAAATCTGACAGGAACATGAGTTTTGCAAAGAAAGCTTTTTCTGTCACACAAGCCATCTAAACATGAAATGAGTGTTAAAGTAATGTTTTCATCAGTTCTCATCTTTTTCGTTCAGGGACATGTCAGGAAACACAAATCTGACAGGAACATGAGTTTTGCAAAGAAAGCTTTTTTCTGTCACACCAAGCCATCCTAACAACATGAAATGAGTGTTAAAGTAATGTTTTCATCAGTTCTCATTTTTCGTTCAGGGACATGTCAGGAAACACAAATCTGACAGGAACATGAGTTTTGCAAAGAAAGCTTTTTCTTACACACAAGGCCATCCTAGGAACATAAATGAGTGTTAAAGTAATGTTTTCTACAGTTCTCATCTTTTTGATCAGGGCCATGTCAGGAAACACAAATCTGACAGGAACATGAGTTTTGCAAAGAAAGCTTTATTCTGACACTCAATACCATTCTAGGAACATGAAATAACTGTTAAAGTAATGTTTTCATCAGTTCTCATCTTTTTCGTTCAGGGACATGTCAGGAAACACAAATCTGACAGGAACATGAGTTTTGCAAAGAAAGCTTTTTTCTGTCACACAAGCCATCCTAGGAACATGAAATGAGTGTTAAAGTAATGTTTTCATCAGTTCTCATCTTTTTGTTCAGGGACATGTCAGGAAAACAAATCTGACAGGAACATGAGTTTTGCAAAGAAAGCTTTATTCTGACACAAGCCATCCTAGGAACATGAAATGAGTGTTAAAGTAATGTTCTACAGTTCTCATCTTTTTGTTCAGGGACATGTCAGGAAACACAAATCTGACAGGAACATGAGTTTTGCAAAGAAAGCTTTATTCTGACACTCAATACCATTCTAGGAACATGAAATAACTGTTAAAGTAATGTTTTCATCAGTTCTCATCTTTTTCGTTCAGGGACATGTCAGGAAACACAAATCTGACAGGAACATGAGTTTTGCAAAGAAAGCTTTTTTCTGTCACACAAGCCATCCTAACAACATGAAATGAGTGTTAAAGTAATGTTTTAATCAGTTCTCATCTTTTTCGTTCAGGGACATGTCAGGAAACACAAATCTGACAGGAACATGAGTTTTGCAAAGAAAGCTTTTTTCTTACACACAGGCCATCCTAGGAACATAAAATGAGTGTTAAAGTAATGTTTTACAGTTCTCATCTTTTTGATCAGGGCCATGTCAGGAAACACAAATCTGACAGGAACATGAGTTTTGCAAAGAAAGCTTTATTCTGACACTCAATACATTCTAGGAACATGAAATAACTGTTAAAGTAATGTTTTCATCAGTTCTCATCTTTTTCGTTCAGGGACATGTCAGGAAACACAAATCTGACAGGAACATGAGTTTTGCAAAGAAAGCTTTATTTTGACACTCAATACCATTCTAGGAACATGAAATAAGTGTTAAAGTAATGTTTTCATCAGTTCTCATCTTTTCGTTCAGGGACATGTCAGGAAACACAAATCTGACAGGAACATGAGTTTTGCAAAGAAAGCTTTTTCTGTACACAAGCCATCCTAGGAACATGAAATGAGTGTTAAAGTAATGTTTTCATCAGTTCTCATCTTTTTCGTTCAGGGACATGTCAGGAAACACAAATCTGACAGGAACATGAGTTTTGCAAAGAAAGCTTTATTCTGACACTCAATACATTCTAGGAACATGAAATGAGTGTTAAAGTAATGTTTTCATCAGTTCTCATCTTTTTCGTTCAGGGACATGTCAGGAAACACAAATCTGACAGGAACATGAGTTTTGCAAAGAAAGCTTTTTTCTGTCACACAAGCCATCCTAGGAACATGAAATGAGTGTTAAAGTAATGTTTTCATCAGTTCTCATCTTTTTTCGTTCAGGGACAGTCAGGAAACACAAATCTGACAGGAACATGAGTTTTGCAAAGAAAGCTTTTTTCTGTCACACAAGCCATCCTAACAACATGAATGAGTGTTAAAGTAATGTTTTCATCAGTTCTCATCTTTTTCGTTCAGGGACATGTCAGGAAACACAAATCTGACAGGAACATGAGTTTTGCAAAGAAAGCTTTTTTCTTACACACAAGGCCATCCTAGGAACATAAAATGAGTGTTAAAGTAATGTTTTCTACAGTTCTCATCTTTTTGATTAGGGCATGTCAGGAAACACAAATCTGACAGGAACATGAGTTTTGCAAAGAAAGCTTTTTTCTGACACTCAATACCATTCTAGGAACATGAAATACTGTTAAAGTAATGTTTTCATCAGTTCTCATCTTTTTCGTTCAGGGACATGTCAGGAAACACAAATCTGACAGGAACATGAGTTTTGCAAAGAAAGCTTTTTTCTTACACACAGGCCATCCTAGGAACATAGAATGAGTGTTAAAGTAATGTTTTCTACAGTTCTCATCTTTTTGTTAGGGCCATGTCAGGAAACACAAATCTGACAGGAACATGAGTTTTGCAAAGAAAGCTTTTTTCTGACACTCAATACCATTCTAGGAACATGAAATGAGTGTTAAAGTAATGTTTTCATCAGTTCTCATCTTTTTGTTCAGGGACATGTCAGGAAACACAAATCTGACAGGAACATGAGTTTTGCAAAGAAAGCTTTATTCTGACACTCAAGGCATTCTAGGAACATGAAATAAGTGTTAAAGTAATGTTTTCATCAGTTCTCATCTTTTCGTTCAGGGACATGTCAGGAAACACAAATCTGACAGGAACATGAGTTTTGCAAAGAAAGCTTTTTCTGTCACACCAAGCCATCCTACAACATGAAATGAGTGTTAAAGTAATGTTTTCTCAGTTCTCATCTTTTTCGTTCAGGGACATGTCAGGAAACACAAATCTGACAGGAACATGAGTTTTGCAAAGAAAGCTTTTTCTTACACACAGGCCATCCTAGGAACATAAAATGAGTGTTAAAGTAATGTTTTCTCAGTTCTCATCTTTTTTGATCAGGGCCATGTCAGGAAAGACAAATCTGACAGGAACATGAGTTTTGCAAAGAAAGCTTTATTCTGACACTCAATACCATTCTAGGAACATGAAATAACTGTTAAAGTAATGTTTTCATCAGTTCTCATCTTTTTCGTTCAGGGACATGTCAGGAAAAACAAATCTGACAGGAACATGAGTTTTGCAAAGAAAGCTTTTTCTGTCACACAAGCCATCCTAGGAACATGAAATGAGTGTTAAAGTAATGTTTTCATCAGTTCTCATCTTTTTCGTTCAGGGACATGTCAGGAAACACAAATCTGACAGGAACATGAGTTTTGCAAAGAAAGCTTTTTCTTACACACAGGCCATCCTAGGAACAACATAAAATGAGTGTTAAGTAATGTTTCTACAGTTCTCATCTTTTTTGTTAGGGCCATGTCAGGAAACACAAATCTGACAGGAACATGAGTTTTGCAAAGAAAGCTTTATTCTGACACTCAATACCATTCTAGGAACATGAAATGAGTGTTAAAGTAATGTTTTCATCAGTTCTCATCTTTTTCGTTCAGGGACATGTCAGGAAACACAAATCTGACAGGAACAGAGTGCAAAGAAAGCTTTTTTCTGTCACAAAGCCATCCTAACAACATGAATGAGTGTTAAAGTATGTTTTCATCAGTTCTCATCTTTTTCGTTCAGGGACATGTCAGGAAACACAAATCTGACAGGAACATGAG